>JAVFBZ010140221.1:15660-43638 GCA_032466195.1 Katharina tunicata
GGTGGTGTATGAAAGAAATTTATTGGTGGTGTATGAAAGAAATTTATAGGTGGCGTATGAAAGAAATTTATAGGTGGTGTATGAAAGAAATTTATTGGTGGTTTATGATAGAAATTGATGTATGAAAGAGATATTTATTCATGTTGTGTGAAAGAAAGTTTATTTATGTTGTATAAAAGACATTTGTTGGTGCTTTGGGAGTCTTTGGGGCCCTACATGTAGAACCAACCCTGCATTGGCATTTGTAAGTCCTCATATGAGCACAATACCCAAGACTACAATCTTTAACACTAATCTAATGAAAATATCACTTCTTAAATTTGTGTGAAAATAGCATAAATATCTCAAAGTTGAAAAGTTGAGTGACTGCAACTCCAACACCCCATCAGATTTGTAATCAGCGTTTTAACACCGAGCTGCCGTCAGAATTCTGCATGGTTTGTCAATGTGTGAAAATCTTAATACCTTCACCGTCCCACATGAATAGTTCTACAGCATCATAAACCTCCGAGGAAGCTGTGTTAAGTGCGGGAGAGAGCTGATATGGCGTTGTTAATTCCCTCCACTCTTATTACAGCAGATTGGTTTGAGTCACATTAATCGGAGAGACACACTTACAAGCCATTCACGCTTAAAACATGTCAGACAAGAAACTATTGTTCCCATAAATACCAAGCCTTTTTTTATTTAAGAATTGTCTTATTCATTTAGTAGCATGTCGAGACATTAATTGACAAACACCTCTGTTAGTTCTGTCATGTTATTGTCCTCACAAGCCTGTTGAACTGACATTGTTATGAGCCCTTTATGAATTAAGCCTTTTGTGTCCTTCTTGCCAGAGTATGTCTTGATAAATTCCTGAAGTTTAATCATGAGAAGCAACTGTTTATTACACAGACTACTAGAACAATCCAACCATAATGTTTATAAGGTTTCAAACATAATCATTTGATATACAAATTATTCTAAAAAAAAAAAAAAATAAAAATAAAAAATGGTACTGAAATACAAAAAAGAGGAACAAAGTCTTCCAACGTACTTGTAAAGCCTGGCATTTCTTGGCCTTATTCTGTTTTTCCACATGAGTTTAAGTGTGAATCAGAAGAGAGACGCTACAAACAAATACTGCTCATGAGAGTTTTGTGAACAACACAATTATGTTGTCAGGTCAATGATGGCAAGATAAAATTACATGTTTACCGTCCTTATTATTTACAATCTGCTCTCTGGAGTGCTGATATCCTGGTAGAGCAAATAAACAAACTGTATAATTAGAAATGTTATTTAGAATGTTCACATACCATTGCCACTAGGTTATTTTTTACATCCCCCATAAAGATGATTTCTTACGTGATAAAACAATAGAATTACTTGATCTGCCCTGCATTAACAGGTAAATGTGACAATATACGCGCAGGAGCATTTCTTTTTAGGGTACATGTATGTCCGTATTAATTGTCAAAAACATGTGTGAAATATTTTAACCATGTTGAAATGTTAAGTGGAAGAACAATGAAGTGCTTTTAAGATTGTGGGATGTAAGTCTGTAAAGCACTTTGCATTTAGTCACACCTGAGTTGTCTTCCTTTGTTGATCACATTATAGCGGATGTAAACACTTAAGTATTTCCTAAAGTTGAAAAAAACTTTGTCAAATTTCAAACCTGTTCATATATAAATATCCCTTTTCGTAGCTTTCAGTTGCTCTAAATAAGAGATTTTAAGAAAAAAAATTGAATGGATACTTTATTAATTCGCCCGTAAAAAGTTTTTCTGGAAATAAATTGTAGAAGTTAAAAATTACTTAAGCAGCTTTATGAATATGGTCGAGCTTGTTAGAGCTATATGGTGATAAGTACTGTACGAAGCCACGGCCAAGCCATACTAAACATTTGTCAAGTAAAAGAGGCTGTTTCTTTCCTGTTTGATAATTAGCACCCCCAGGAAAATCGTACAACCATAGTTAGTGTGAAATCAAATGTCTGGGAGAGAAATTTAGAAAAGAATGCATGTGCCTAATATAGGATTTGGAGAGAAAACTGTGGCCATTTATGATGCATTTGTGAGAAATATTATGATTTATCCAGGGCTGATAAACAGTACAAATGGTTGGTTGGGTAACACTATTTGAGAACCAAAACCATTTGAATGTTAAAAACACTGAATAATGAAATATAGTCTGTTATAATCCTACCATTTTAATACTGTCATGTTGGTTTTATTACTGATTTTGAGAGTACTTATTTCTTTCTTTGGTTAACTTTTCATGTCGTCAGAATAAGGGGCAAAACTAAAAAGATATATTTAACAAATGATTTGAGGCTAGCAGAAAAGGGTGTGTTGGGTCTGTAATCTAGTGTTGAGTGGAACTGTATTCACTGCTTACTGTACACATGAAGCACTACTGCTGACGACCTTGTGTGACCCCACTCGCATCTGTTTACTCTCGGTGTCATAATGAATATCCACGAAATCTATCCCACATTAGCTTCCAAATATTATGTTTGTTTTCATGTTGTGTGCAGAATGGTTTCAATCCATTATTTTGGAAATTTGAGTCCTGATTTTTGCTTCAAAAATAATACAATAAGATTGAAAAATAGGAAATTGTAGTATGACAACTACAGGTACATAAGCTTATAGGGTGTGCTATCATTTTAACTTTGTGTAAATATTATTCATGTCTTATATAATTTCTTATGTATATTATTTATATCAAATTGTTTGTCTTAACCTGAACTTTAAAATGCTATATTTGTCGTTCATGTGACTTAATGCACTTAAATGTTATTAAATGAAATGTGTGATTTGAAGGATATAATAATCATAAACATTACAAACAACCCACCATAGGACATTAACCATTGCATCCCAAATTATTCATATATACTTTCTTTACAATTTGGTATATGTTTCTGATTGGAAAGTTAATTTGTTATGGAGAGATTTTATAATTAATGTCATTAAGAAAGCACAGTTTCTGCCTGTCTCAATTATGTTAGCTTGTTGTTTTAAGGCAAAGGTTGAATGCACCCCCTGTGGTGAGTACCCTATATAAAGGGCATCCTACTGACACCTTGGTCTGTGGGAGATTATATTATGTTATGTATGTTATTATTGAGTTTGAAGTTTATAACTGAAAACCTGAGCCGGCTAACTTAACCGGTTACACAATTCCTCTGTAGGATTATAGATTACTGTGTATTAATAAATGATGGTGTATTGGTATGAACATAAATAATTATTACATATTTACTGTTCTAAAATGATTGGCTGATACCAATTCAGTACAATTTTGTGTTTCTTGGACTGTCGTCATTGACACTATTTCCATTTTTTTTAATTTAGAGCTAAATGTTGGTGGCCTATTTGTTGGTGTTAAGGAAAGATAACTCTTGAGTCTCCCAGAGTTATTTAGTGTAAATTGTGGGGTAGTTGTTTGGGGGAGATATGTGTGTAATATGATCTGGTTAAGTACCCTGACTGTGTGTAAGATTACTGCCATGTTAAACTGTGTGAGAAAAGACAGGGCTATAGAGGCTTGTTTATCACACAGACACTTTTACACAGGGCAGATACAAACACGCAACATGGTTTTTTTATACAGCTTCAGCAGGATTCTCTGTGGAAACCTGGGATTTATAGGAATTCAGTGAAGGGTTTTCTTGGTCAGGGATTCTTTTAGTTTTTTTAAAGCCTAACGTTAGTTTTTATCCAGTAAAATATCTACATGTATCAGATTCTTGGGACAAAGAAAGAGTTGTGGCCATGTTGTTGTTGTTGTGAAGTAGTTGTCAATTTGTGATATTGGTGGATTAACTTAACCTACATCTAGATGTCCGTGCACCAGGGAGGAATATGACGGATCAGTCACTTAGAGGTTTGTGACAACAGCTTAGCTAGAAATACCTCTCTCAAACATGTTTGATAATTTGGGATATTTATCGGAGGGAATATAACAGTGGGAAAACTTGACTGTCACTTGGAATTCAATTGGCAGGAATTTAAGAAGTAAAAAATATGAAAAATCCCTACCATAGGCTTTCTTCCAGACTGGTGACCTATATACCGGTAGTTTGGGGTGTAAAATTTCATCAAATTGTTTAATTAAAGGAAACATTCCAGTTTCATATAGATAGCTGATGTTGTTAGCATACATGAAGCCTATCAGGAGATTCAAGATGACGGCAGTCCGTTTTAAATAGTTTTGTTGTGACTACATGTACATCATTGTACATGTATTTTGCTTGTTTTATTTGGTCGAAACAGTACAAGAATTGACGTTATGGGCCAGTTTAGGTATGCAGCTGATAAGAGATAATCTGTTTAATAAAGCTTTCCCACTGTGACCCTGTCACTCTCTGTGCGATAAATATCAGAAATTATGAAATATAAGTAGATAAATACTTCTGTCACTATGGAATTGACAGCTGAAGCCACCTCCGATTGAGACCCTTTCAATGGTTTAAGGCTTCCTGTCTACCTTAGAAAGATAAGGAATCATTACTGGTTATTGTGAAGATAACAGGGTGTTTAAACAAGGTTTACTCTTCTCCCTTTCTAAAAATAGTCAAGCTGTTGAAATGAAATTCCCATCAGAGTATAGCAATCACAAAGATATTTGTTATCAGCTTATGATGACTGACTTTAATCAACACCCTGTTCATTAAAGGAGGTACTCCTTATCATAGTGTTAGCCAGAGGGGTGTCTCGGTGTCTTTGAGACACCCTGTAATCCATGTGAGACACCCTGTTTCAGTCAAATTTAACATGGGAGAGATAGGAAAAATGTCAAATGAGACACCCGGTTTCTGTGAAAAAAGTGATTTGAGACACCCTGTTTTTGATTCTGACTAATACTTTGCTCCTTATGTTCGTTTAAATATTTCTCCTTGGACTAGGGACAGAATGTGGTAAGGGCATAGTTAATGACTGCGAGTGAGATTGCCTGATATTGGTTTGCCATTGAATACAAGTTTTAAACCTTTAGTTTGAATGCCAGTTAGTGTTTTAAATACAGTAAGTCTTTGAGCTCTCGTCCCTAAGGAAGTATGTTACGAGTTTAGATTCATGCTGTCATATGCGGATGGTTGGGCAGGAGTACGATTTAAATTTTCAAATAAGTCCGTGGGTAGTCAGTTTTTTAAATTTTGTTAAGGATCTGTGTAGCAAAATATTTGTCTAGTTGATAAGACTTATCCCAGATAGAAAGGCAGTAAATAATGTGAGGTCCAAACTTAAATTTGTTCTAATCCATCAATGACCATCATACTGTAATGGTGTATGGGCTTGAGGAATGTGTGAAAGATGAGTTTTAGGGGAGTTTTGTTGACTTTGTGTTAAACTGTGTGCAGAAGATCTGTTTTCTTCATCTCAGATGTCAAATGCTATTCATCAGGTCAAGGGTCAAAGCCTAGAGGTCATCTGTCAACCTAATCTCGATTCTCATTGGTTCATAATGTACATGTAACCATTGATTAGAGTTTTTAGAGTTTTTATCACCCCTCTAGAGGATGATGAATGGGGTTATGTTAATTTTTAGAAACTATGTTTTCATCTACAGCACAGAATGTCAGCAACATTAAATACAGAGTAAATCTCCAAAGAAACAAACTTCTTGATAATACATGTAGTTCTAATAGTCTTGAGTCTGTGATTTTCATAGTTAATTACTTCTTTATTGAAATAAAACTGGCATAAAAGGCTTGGTATCTTTTTAAATCTTATTGAAGCCAAATAGCTATTAATGAATTTATTAATGATAAAAAAAAACTGATATAGTACTCTGATTTAAGCTTTTGGAAACTTTAGATTGTAACAACAGAAAACCAGTCTGTAGTGTTTAAGTTTGCAGTTTGAATACACACCCTGGTATGAACTATGTACTCTCTCACCTTATCCCACCCTAACTGTTAAGTATAAAGGGGAGATAAGCATTGTTTATACCTCTCACTTTGGGGCAGTGTTGACATTAGGTATACTGGATCGTGACTGACTGTTAGCAGACTGGAGCAAAGTTTTCACATTCGTGCACAAGTGTGGATAGATTAGTGTGGAGGTGTTTGATGTTTGTAGACACTAAACAGTGACATACTGGCCTAATGCTTGGCTAGAGAATTTCTCTCTCATTGATTGCTAGTAGAATAAGTGCTGATTTCTCTCCTGTCTCATGTGATATGAGCATCTGCTCTTCTACCACAGGGCAATAATGACTGCCTGTTTGTTCTTGCTGTACTTGGGGTGTTCCCAAATGATGCCCTCTGGCTAAGGGCAGTAGATTAAGAGTCCATATTTATGCTGTCATACTTAGCACCGGAGAAACATTATCATTATAAAAGCTCTCTCTTTGAGTGACTGCACACAATGTGGTTGTGTTAGTGTTGCTGCCTATTGTTGGAATACACTCTCGTCATATAAGTGAAATACCCTTGAACACGGCGTAAAACACTAAGCAATCAATCAATCAATCCATCCAAAATGACTTTGGTTGGGTTCCATCTATTATTAATATCATTATTAATTATATACGATTTATTATCAGAGTCAATTTTGTCTGATTGTGTCAATTTAATGAAACAGATGATAAATGACTTTGCTGTGTATTGAACACAGATTATTTTATTTTTTATTTGTAAATAAACAAGCCATGAAAGAATTTGTTTTGGGTATAGTTTGATTGAAGTTTCCTGGTTCATTGTGCTTTCTGATGGGGATCAGAATGTCGTGTTTTAGCACCGTGTTTGCATCCTACAATATTGTTGTATTGTTGCTTGTTGCCAGTGTTTTCAAGACTGGTTTTCTTAAGTATGACACGGAGCCTCCTGTGCCCCGGTACTCTCTTCTTTTGTTAATGCGATGTAAATGTTTTGTCCTTTCTTGCATGTTGTCAGCGTCGTTAACGATGGTTTCCCTTCACCGATTGGGCTGACACGCTGTCATATAAGTGAAATAACCTTGAGTACAGCGTAAAACCCCAATCAAACAAATCATCACAGGGTATGCTATATTCCACAAACCTGGAACAAAAAGACAGTCTGTACAAAGTTAAATATCCCACGAAAAAATCCCAATTTTGTCTTGCCTTTATGTTTTGTATTCCTCCTCATGTTTTCTGAGCAGGTGGTTGCTCCATGGATTAGATATAGTCTGACATATAGATAGCAGTCCTGATTAATGTGGGGACATAACCCAGCACAAACTGTTGTAATCCCCTCAAACTCTCTCAGCTGAATTATTAATACATCGTGTGTGTGTTCTATTGATTGCTCCCTATACACCTGCTCTCCGACCATTCGATGGGTCTGTCTGAAATAATCTGCATTACCGTAACTCTTACTCCACTGTTAGATTCCAAGACAGAGTTATCCCTCAAAAAATGAAAGTACCGTTAATGTTCACCTTCTAAACAACAGAAAAAAGTATTTTGTGTTTATAGAAATCCATTTGTTAACATAAAAATGCATCATGACATTGCAAATTAAAATAAATAACTGTAATTTATCTCATTTTAGTCATCTTATCAACAAATTAAATATGTCTTATCACATGGTATAGCAAAATCTCAGCAATGAAGTCATGATGATGTAGATATTTCGGTACTATTAATTTATATGTGTAACTGATGGCATAATAAAGCTGAAATTCTTTATACCTTTACTGAAATATATTTTAAAAAAATTTATTTTTTATATATGTGATAGGTTTTTAAATTATTACTTTGTATTGGATTTAATAGTTTTTGAGAAATCTTCAGTTTGTAAAACACGATTGTCTCTATTTTTGAATACCTTCATACTTCGTTAGTCCACGTAGTCTAGTGGTTAATGCATCTGATTTTCACTCAGGTGATCTTGGATTGAATTCCTGGCAAGGAACTTTTTATTTTTGGCGAATTAAATTTGTCTGGTATGCCATCAAACAGTAAACAATCAATCAGTCATATAGGATTGTTTCTTTGTTTGATATTGTGGCAAAGTCACTTTTACTATTGTGTAATATAAGTTATACCATGGGTTAACGTTGGATACGGCCTGATATTTCGTCGAGAAGGTTAGTATTTTCACGAGCAAGCAGGGCGAGTGAAAATACACACCTTCGAGCATTTTCGGGGAAATATGCTATACATTTCGTGGAAAAAGATTTATCCGATGGAGTGATTCTTCTGAATGGCCGACATTCCATTTGATGCACCGAATGACCGTTGTTTGGTCAGTTACAGCTTCATTGTATAGATTGTTGCAACTTCTGTTCTTTGATTGACGCATGGAACGATCTGTCGTCTGTTCGTGGCCTCTGATTGGTCAAACTATTTTCATCAGCTGTCAATCAACTTTTAGAACGCTCTAAACCACGCCCCCCACGTGGGGTGTGTCAGGAATTACTTTGTTTAGCAGACGACGCAATTTACGATTAGTTACAGTTACTATAGTACGCACGTGCCGAATTAACTCCGTAGGGATATGGGAAAAAATTACACCACGTTACCATGGCTGCTAAATCCATATTTCGTCTGAGGTTTTAGTAATTAAAAAAAAAAGAACACCGTAGAATATCCAACGGCTCTGGGCCAATCAGATGCCTAGGATTTTCTCTGAATTGTGATAATGTGTGTTATTCAGGTGACTGTGGATAGGGTAAACATGACAAGTACAATGACAAATAAACTGCACAACAAATACTACAAAACAAATAGATGTATGATTTTTTTAAGCAAAGCCAAACTAAGTTACACGGACTCCAGAGACATTTTTATGTATGGGCACCGGAAGAGCAGGAAGATAAGAATTAAATGCCAGACAGAAAGTTGCATAAATTTTGTTATGAAAAGTAGTCCCTCGATTAAAATCCATCACGTGAAGAATTGTTGTGTTGCCTGTAAAACACAGGTGCACAAATCAATCACCTTTTTTGTCTGTTGGTTTGTCTGTCTGTGTCTGTCAAATCAGCAGACAGCAACTCTTAGATGTAATTATTCCGTTTCAATCTTTTCATTTGTGTAAAGTATGTCAAAAGAGTGAATTTTTTTTACATTTTATTAACAATTTGCTAACCATTTGTTGTTTACTTCTTATGTTGTGTAGGATTACGCCAGGGCACAAAGCCACCGCTATCAATGATGAGCCCCGCCACAGGGAAGGTCACGCGAACCACAGCCACAGTTCAGCCTCTCAGTCAGGTCTCACCAGGAGTAGGGATCACAGCCATCAGCGGGAGTGCCGCGCTGAATGCAACACGTACGTCCAGTTTTGCCGCAGCCTTGAGAAAACTTGCTATACAGGCTGGGGACACAGGTACACTGTTGTACTAACACCTTCCTCCCCCTCTCTCCATCGGGCCGGGCCGAACTGGGGCTTGCTGAGCTGCCTGCCTGGTTCATCCTCAGTTTGGACGTCTACCATTGCTTGGGCTCATCTTGTGTGGGCGAAGGCCAATGCTTCAGCTTGTTCATCCTGGTTATGTGATTTCATTGGTGCCTCATGTTTGGGTCAATCAGCCTGGCTTGGGTTTGTGTTTGAGGTGGTGCTTTCGCTTGTCGTTCCCTATCTTTGCTTCAGCACGTACTACTTGAATTAACTATTTGATTGATTAATCCTGTCTGTTTATCCTTGGTAGATGATAACACCAAGAATAAGATGATGTTTAGTAAACTCCCAGTTGGTTTTAAACATAAACAATTCATTTTGTGGTTTGCAAATTTTGACAAATAATATTACCACTTGTTTTGAATATTATTGATAGTGCCCTGTTGCTCCATGGGCTCCACGGCTTCAGGAAGCCCATTTCTTGTGGCGATTTGCGTTTTGTAATTGTTCCGTATTGTCTATTTGTTCCCAGGGACGTGAAGGGTGGCTTCCTTTTACCCATTGGGCTGGTTATTCCGTGAAATTACATTCAGTGCTGTGTGAAACCCCAATCAAACAAATATTATTGCTTGGCGTCCGCCCCTGCCTATGCTTTGCACTAAATCTGGTGTTGCATTGACAAATGTGCCCGTTATTCCCTATTGGAGGCTTGATCTTTTGGCTTCTTCTCTCCAGTCCTTATCGCTACATGATTGATACCTTCTGTAGTTTTGTTTTGCTACTGATCTTGTACACATTTCCAGAACCAGGTAATGATTTTGCTGGAGCAGGTAATTGGTCATTGAAGCCAGACAGACATTACCCTAAATCTGTTTTCTGCACAGGTTTCTCTGCGGAGATGTTCGTCTGAGGGTTGAGTAACATACTCTGTATCACAATCAGTAATTCCTTTTAATTTGATGGTTTGACTTGTACATGCTTGACTAAATTGATTGGTGAAATTAAACTTTTAAGGTGATTGGACATTGAAACTTTTAGGGTGTTCGGAAATTGAAACTTTTAGGGTGTTTGGACATTGAAACTTTTAGGGTGTTAGGACATTGAAACTTTTAGGGTGTTTGGACATTAAAACTTTTAGGCTGTTTGGACAGTGAAACTTTTAGGGTGTTTGGACATTGAAACTTTTAGGGTGTTTGGACATTGAAACTTTTAGGGTGTTTGGACATTAAAACTTTTAGGGTGTTTGGACATTGAAACTTTTATGTTGTTTGGACATTGAAACTTTTAGGGTGTTTGGACATTGAAACTTTTATGTTGTTTGGACATTGAAACTTTTATGTTGTTTGGACATTGAAACTTTTAGGGTGTTTGGAAATTGAAACTTTTAGGGTGTTTGGACATTGAAGCTTTTAGGGTGTTAGGACATTAAAACTTTTAGGGTGTTTGGACATTAAAACTTTTAGGGTGTTTGGACATTGAAACTTTTAGGATTATTATATATTACCTTTCCTATTTCCGAAGGGTGTCTGTGATGTAAAAAATCAGGGTGGTTATCCCAGGCGTCACCAGCTTTCCACTCTAAATTATTACTGTCTTTGCAATCATGTTGGTGATACATCTCTGGTACAGTCTTCCTGTTCAAATTGTGTTCGACCTGTAGGGAGTACTTGTGTTTGGATGTCTATACCATAAGGCTGACCCATTCTCCCTGTCTTTTATCCCTTTGTTTTGGCTCTGTTACACCATATCTCCTGTCATGTGATGTTTTCCCTTTCTCTGATTCCTGACGTATGTCTTCTACACCTGATTACCTCCCCTGTTCTACAGCAATCTCTCTTTATCTGCACACATTGTTTAAGATGTTTTTGTCTGCACCAGAGTTGATGTCAAGTGTATAGATCTATCTTTTTCACTATCTTTTATATCAATTTAAAACTATATCTCTTGATTGAATTATCTTTAGAGAGGTCTATCTAAGATAACACTTGAATTTGTTAATCTCTGTTTGTTGATCTTTGGTACTATGTGTCTAATGTGAAACATATCCCATTGTCACAAGGTAAGTGTTGTTCCATGTATTTACCTATTGTCTATATGACACACTGTCACTGCTCTTCCATCTTTAACCTTGGTCTGGCATTCATTGTGAGACACTTGTTGTGGTAAACAATGGAGTTAATAATAATAATAATAATAATAATATCTTTATTTAACGTCGATTTTAAAACAATACAACATTAGCATGTATTCATAAGACATACAAAATATTATCACAGACCAATAAAATAGACATACATAAAACATACACAATATCTTCACACATACCTATATATATTTAAAAATGTACAAGTTATAAATTAGTTTATATATATTTTTATTAACCTCTTGTCTGTCTGTCCGTCAGTCCGTCTGGCTGTAGGTCTTCACTCAATTGAAGTGAAATTTGTCCTGACAGTCTATTAATTTGATGACGATGTGGCCTGATGCTCTCGTAATATTTGTTTGTCTTACCCAACCCATTTTCAAAATTTTAACCCTGTTTTTCTTTGTGCGCTTATCTTGCATCTTGTCGTTAAATTCAGCTGTTGGGATGCATTTTAAAACCATTCAAAAAAATCAACCATTGAGTGGAATAACTTTCAGTAATAAAAGATAAAAGGAAACAATAAATTTTCAAAATTATATCAAACACTTGCCATAAATATGTAAAAGTACATTGTAGGAAACTGTCAAACCAGTTCCACAGGATCATGACCGTTGGCGAGAGCTTTCTGTGCCCTGTTGTCCTCTAACTTAATGGGAATCAGGGTGTAAAAATATTTTGTGAAATCGCGTTATTTTTTGCATTAACTTAAGTATGGTGTAAAACATCAATCACATTTCTTTACTTTGAAATAGGAATTTAAATATCTTATAAATTTCTCTTGAAAAAAATATTTGTAATAATTTTGTGCACAGTATAAGTATGTAACCATAAAGTTACATTTCAACAGTAAAGTTAAAACAAAAACCTCAATCTCTCCACAGTCTTTTCATCGAAAGATTTAAGTCAACTTGTTAAGCATGCCAAGGTGCTCTTCGTAACTATTTCCCTCTGCACTCTGACTGATCTGTTCTCAATATCCTATCGCCTCTCTGTTTGTGTTTACTAACACCCAGCTATATCTGTAGCCATCATCACCAGCCTTCCACATCATTCACCAGGCTCTCTTGGCTCATTCCTTTAATCAAGTTCATTTATTAAATTGAAAGATATTTCATTTTTGTTGTACACTTACTCATGGTTATTTCACTTATTCAGATGACTTGAAACTCTTCTTTTGTGTTTTAGATTTGTAAAGGAATAAACTTGTTCATACCTCCACACTTTGAATCAAAGTCTTGACAAATCTATGACATAGAGGAGACTTTATTTGAAGAGCAACATCGACAGAGGTTAAGCTGCTCATGGTAGAACGTCAACCTAACTCAGTTAACTCAGTTAACAGGGTGCTAGCTTCTCTCTGCTAAAATGGCCCGACAAACCGAATGTACCATTGTGTTCTATGAATGTGAGAGAAGAGCCAAATTTAAATGCACCTGTTTGTCGGCCAAAGTTGATAATCTATCCACTCCATGTTTAGGGAGGAGACTTGTACATTTATCTCAGAAGAGTTAAGTGTAAATAAATGTTCGTTTTGTGTTTGTAGATGAACCAATCTCTCTGAAGAGGACGCCTCCACCCTCATCCTCTACATCCAGTCCTCGGTCCTCGACGCCCAAACATGGACCACCTCCACTCCTCTATAACAACGCCACAACGTCCTCACTGAACTCTCCACCTGTGGTTACCATAGCGCCCACACCTAGTCACACAGTGGTCAGCACCTCATCGGGCAGGGAGGTCTGTTCCATTTTTACAAGGAAATCATGTCGTGTTTCAATCGTGTTTAGCTAACAGCATTTTGTTTATTGTATACGTCCTGTAGGAGAAACCAAATAATAAAATGTTACGGAAAGTTAAATTTATTATATTTTTAATTTAAACAGTCCAGTGTTAGTTTGTTGGATACGGTGGATTTTCATAGAAGTGAAAAATCCTAATAAAAGTAAAACAATAAATACAACTAATGATTAACAAAAACATGACGACTAAGATTGATTTTCAACTTCTGGGTATAATGATAAGCCCATAAATGCTTACCAATATACCCAGAAGTTGAAAATCCATCTTAGTCTTCATGTTTTTGTTATGTACCCAGCTTCTAAATGCCGCTTAAACAAGGAACTAATGATTATTTTCGCCTTGTTGTTGTTGTTATAACAGAGTGTGGAGAGAACCCATTCAGTTCACAGCACCACCTCGTCTAATGAGCCAATCGGAATCAAACAGGAGAGGGATCAAAGGTCACACTCCGCACACTCTCGAGAGGAGGAATTTAATAACTACACACGCAGGTAAGAAAACTCTATCAGTATTACTTATTCTCGCAAAGATTGGACACATTTTCCAGAAAAAAATGTAGTTTCTGATAGTTAGGATGGTTCATTTGTTGTAGTTTTCCTTAAGTTCAGGATGGTATTGGGAGCTGGACCAGTTTAGTGATGATGTGGCATTCTTACATTTTACACTTTGTCATATCTTTCTGTTTTATACAACCCCATGGAAAACTATATAATTTCTAGTTAACACACATATTCAGCTCAGAAATCACTGTACATAAAATATTTCTCACAATATGATAGTATAGTTTAAAGTTTTCCTTACCTTGTTATCAAGTGAAATAAGCATAGTTTTATTTTAATGTTTGTGTCAGGTTTGGCCACGGTGTAGCGGGTCATTTGACACCAGGACGGGAAGATGTGAGAGGATTTCAGCCATATAGGAGTGGTGAAGAGTATCGGCAGGCTGCCATGGCATCACATCTTGGCCTTGACCCTTCCTATCCATACCACCCTGCCTTTCTACCCCCGCACGCCTTTCAGCATCCTGCAATGAGGTAAGAACAAATCTGGCACTGCCAACCAATTTTAGTTGCATTAAGTTGCTGTAGTGATCCACTGGTGGTATCTATAAGTGAGTTCCTGTGTGAGTTACATAGCCTATCCATCCATACTGACAGCGACAGTGTACATCACCAACCATCTGGTGGTTGGTGGGAGTTTCCTGTGCCCTGGTGCTCTCTGAGCAGACGGGCATCAGGAAGCTGATTTGTTGTAGTGTCCTGTCTGAATCCGGTTCTTGCCCCATGGCGTCCTTGCCTGTTGCCAGTGTTGTTATGAGTGGTTTCAGTCACTTATTGGGCTGGCATGCCGTCAAATATGTGAAATAGCCTTAAAGTACTGCAAAACACCCCAATAAAGGTCAAATTGATTAGCATGAAAATCTGGCTTTTAGGTTTGCCCAACTTTGCTATTATATGAAAGACCAAAAGTCTTTTGTATTATGTCACATCTTTTTTGAAATATTGAATTCCAAATTTATTTCCTGTTTTTACTTCTTCTCGGTTTTTCACCAGACATTGACAACACAAAGTCGTCATTTTTGCGAAATACTCCTTTGAGTACGATGCTAAACACTCTTGAGTACGATGCTAAACACCATTGAAATAAACAAATCATCATTCATTTAATATAGTGAACCAGGCAAAGATTTTGTTTCTTCCATGTTATACTACATGTTTCATTTACTCTTTCTCACTCTCCCCAGGGTTGATGATCATTTACTGGAGCGTTACAGATTCATGCAGCCCCCATATGTACCCTTCTCACACCCGGGTATGTTTGCCCATCCTGGAGTACACCCACTAATGGCAGGGGGACAGTACTCTGCAGAACTCCTTCACCAGCAGTACGGACTTATCTCCCCTAGTGCTAGACTGACCGACTCTCTCAGGTCTCCAGCAATGGCAGCTGATAGGTAAGTTCCTTCCACTTCTGCTTTGGCGTGGTTCTCTCTCAGTAAAGAGGTCACTAGAGCCCCCGTTTTTGTGCCATTATGTGTCGAGATTCTCCTGATGCCAGTGACTTTGAGTGCTGTTCTACAACTATTTGGATGACAAATGAACTTAGTGTTACGATACCGGGGGAATTCCTACAATTGTTTGCAATTTTATTCGTATTTACCTCAAATGGAAAGACACCAGAGTGGAGCAATCAAAGTTTACTTACTCAAGGAGGGTGGTTGGCAGGAGCTTCTGAAACCCTGGTGTTCCTTGAGCGCAAGGCATCATGAAGCCCTGTGGGGTCCTGTTTTTCGTCCTGTAAATGTCTTGCTCAAGGAACACCAGGGTTTCAGAAGCTCCTGCCAACCACCAGCTGTCATATGGGTGAAATTAACTTAAGTAGGGCGTAAAATGACCATCAAACAAGCAAACAAACAAATCCATTAGTTAAGTAAATCAATTAGTTGAGTGAACTTTTTCTGAATAACTATATGGATGTTCTATTGTAGACAAAGGATAGAGGAGGAAAGATTAAAAGAAATGGAGAGAGAGCGAGAGAAAGAAAGAGAAAAGGAAAGGGAAAAAGAAAGAGAACGAGAAAGAGAGAGAGAAAAAATAAGGGAGAGGGAGAGAGAGAAGGAACGAGAACGAATACGGGAGAGGGAACAAGAAATAGAGAGGGAACGCCGAGAAAAAACAAGGAAGGAAATTGAGCGTTCCCGAGAGCTTGATAGGAGTCCACTTCATCGCAGAACAGGGGAAATTTCAGGTAAACTGACAAAACAGTTTTTTAATTCAAGTTTGATTTCAAATGGAATAGGTCCATGGACCCACTTAGAGGAAGGATATCAATGACATTGGTTAAAACATTTTATTTAAGAGGACTAAAAAAAATTAAAATTGAATATTTAAAGACAGAAATGTTATATTATTTACATATATATAAAAAGATAAATATTAATATTTAAAAAAAACACTAAGTAAAAGTTTCATTGATAAAAATATGTTTAAAAAAAACAAAAAATGATAATAGGATAAACAAAGTGCAAAGTCATAATATAAGTGAATTTTCTTTGAATATGAAACCTATTTTATGAGTAAAACAATTGATGTATCATTTGGATGGTATTGGTATGTGTGCTCAGCACTTTAATAAATGTATCAAAAACTGATACGGCTTCTTTCTGTTATCAGGAACTAGATTTGGTTCTATTACACAAGGAACTCCTAGAGATTTTACCTTCTCTGACCCCTATCGAGTGGGATATCACCATGGAAACGAGGAAAAACACAGAGAGGATGAGCGCTATGACAACAGGCCACGAGCTTATGGTTACCCAATAGATGATCAGTCCAGACATCGAGTAAGTTGTAATGTATTGTTGTATTGCACCGCCGCTGGCTAAGGGCAATTTGTTTCCAGATTATATTCATGCTGTCATACATAATCTTTCCAACTGCAAAAACACCAAAGTGACTACACATTCTATGGTTGTGTTAATAGTCCCTGTCTACTGTTGGAATAGAGCGCCATAATTTAAGTGAAATACCCTTGAGCACCGCATTAAACACCAATCAATCAATCAATTAATCAGTAGATCAATCAATCAATTGTTATATTGCAATTTGGATTAATTAATAATTAAAATGTGTAATGTATAAAGAATTTAAAGAAGGACTCCGCTACGGTGACTTAAAACACTAAGCATTCTTGATGATTCATCAGCAGTCAATTGGTTGATACCATTAGGTGCACATAGGTGTATAGATGGCTGTTGTTATATTTGATGGTTGAAGGCTGAAACAACGTATCAAGCTAATAAGAATAGAAATTGAAGCGCTAGTTCCAAACTCCTATCATTTGGAATCTCAGCAGCTGTGAAGCTTATGCGATCGAATGGTTGCACAGGTGTCAATCTGTCTAAAATTTTGAAAATTTAGGTTAGTATATGTACAAAGAACAAGAATTGAACAAATATATATATTTTTTTTTTTTTTTCAGGCGTCTTTTGATGAAAGAATGAGATACCGTCAACATGGAAACTCAGAACATTACCACCATAGTCGAGATATGTCACGTGACAGCACTGGGAAGGACATGAAGTCTGACATTTACCGCCCATTTGAGGCGAGGGAGGGCGGGGTAACTAATGGTTACAGATTAAGCCATGAACAGATTGATTCTCGTGTAAGAAGTCATTATGAAGGTCGTTCTGATAAAGACAAAGGGCAAGTTGTGAAAAGCTATGACAGTCACATGGATTCAATATCCTCATCCTCAGAACATGGCAGGCCATTATCATCCAATCAGAAATTAAATAGATTAGGTCATCACCATAGTAAGACAGCAGAAGGCAGCAGTGTCCTGACAACCCATGAAAACTTGCCTCAACCTGGAGCCTCACGGATATCCTATGGCGGGAAGGACGGGCTGTTAGTTCCGGCATTCAAAGATGATAACAGAGTACAACAGAGCAGTGAGCTGCCAAAGTTACGCAGCAAGCTGGATGTTGAGGAGGCTAAGTTACGAGAAGCTCGTGCCAACGGAATGTTCTCTAGTGATGAGAGTGACCTTGAGGCTGAGGAAGAAACGGTAAATCGCTCCGAGAGGCTCACACTGGTTTCCTCTGGGCCTCCGCTACCCATGGAACGCAGTAGGAAGAAAATGAGATATTTAGGGCAGTTAGGAATAACCACAAAGTCCAATAGAAAAGGTTAGTTATAATTCTTAAACATTTAGTTTGCAACTGTGTTTGTTTGTTTGATTGGGGTTTTACGCCTTACTCAAGGTTATTTCACTTATATGACGGCGTGCCAGCCCAATTGGTGAAGGAAACCCACTTAAACGAAGCTGGCAACAAGCAAGGCAGGACAAAACATTTACATAACATTAACAAAACAGGACACCACAACATATCGGCATCCTGTGCCCCTTAACTCTGAGAGCGCCAGGGCACAGGAGGCACTGTTGAAAGTAATTGTTTACATTGTAGCATTATATATTGTTTAACAAGGTGAATGACTTTTCTCAAGGAAAGCGATGTGACTGTTATATATGTATGTGATACTTGTTATTATCAAACTGTAAACGTACAATCTAATACCACCATTTTCGGTCTTATTGAGGATGAAGTGTGTATACAAAGAGTCATAGTTTTCAGAGAAAAATAAACATATTGTCCACAATAAAAGAATTTGTGTTCTGAAAGTCTAGTACCAGTAGAGTGAATAACATTTATACTTATTAATTGAAAACATGAAATACAGTTTGACAGTTTTGTCTATGAAATTTTTCAGATCTTGAATTTGACAGTATTTGGCGTCGGCGTATTATGATGCGAGAAGGAACCATGAGCCCGGAGACGGTACAGAATACCGAATCGCCTCCCCTGATACTGCTGACAACCATCGATCCTGAAACACTCTGTCACATGACTGACTTCCCAGAAAAACGAAAATTCCTTTCACAGTTCCAACTAGGCTTTTTATCTAAAGAAAAACGATTAGGTATTGATTTTAAGAGATTGGCCATTGCTCAATCTTATTGTTACACTGGATGTGTGTTGTAAATCGTGTTATTGTATGTTGCTAATGTCTGTTTTAGGGTGGTTCAGCTAGCAAACTGAGCTCAAAAAATATATTTGGATTTTGACAACTATGGCAGCTGTTTGACAGTTTAAAGCATATTTTTACAATTAATTTATGTTTTTCTAGAGCAACAAATGATACACAAAAGTAAGTAGTCTGGGCTAAGAGGCATCAGGCAGCTGATTTGTTGTGGTGTCCCGTTTTATTTCTTGTAAATGTACTGTGGTGTTCATCCAGTCGCGCCCTGTCAAGGAGAGAAATAACTTAAGTACGGTGTAAAACCCTTATCTACTTTAATTGAAATAATTTTACATTCTCCTCTGTTTCAGCAGCTGTGGTGCAGAAATGATGAGTTTAACATAATATTTAACCCCCCCCCCCAACTGCCCCCTGTTACTTGCCAATAAGTCATTGTTATTTCTTGTCTATTTGTTTTTATGAAAGATAAAAATTATTTCCTAAAAACAAAAACAAATGTAGGTATTATATGAGTACTATAAAGATCTGTGCATGTATTTCAGAGCGAGATGTGATACGGAATGCATGCGAACAGGAAAGACTGCGAAGATTGGGAATGACTGAAGAGTTTGATGCAAGGGAAACAACTCAGTATTTTACTGCTACAGGTATACTTTCCTTCTGCTATTCAGATGTTAATGTCCAAATAATTACATCCTATCATTACCCACATTTCCTTTACACATTTCTAATGCTATCTGTGTCACCAGTTAAGAGTCAACTTCCTAGAATACAAACACTTATCAAGAAAGCTTTTCAAAGAGACATGTCAAAGACAAACAAAATGAACACCAGTATTTGTTATACACAGGTTGTTAGGTATAGATTCCTGTGCTTTTTTGTCCTCTGAGCTAAAGGGCATCAGGCCTGGTATTCATAACGTTACTAAGCATTTTTATCAAAGTTAAGACATACTTAGACAAATTTCAGCCATTTTGTTATTTTTCTATGGAAACACTTTAATGTGAAATAATAAAGGTTCCAATTTTTTTATTTCTTTTAAAATCTATCAGCTAACAAACATCACAAAAAGTGAGCATAAATGATATCTATATATTTTTAATGTGAGGTTTGGAATTTAAGTTTTCTTAACTTTACGAAATACTTAAAGTCACATGTGCACCCAAAATTAGGATTTTTCAACTAATTCTGTTTGCCTTGATTTTTACAAGATTTTATGTTTGTTCAAAAATTAAAACAGTCACGTTAAAATAAAAAGTATTTGTTGGGTACAAAGCTTGTAAGGACCAGGAGAAATCTAGCAGTTATTCATATTTAACGGAAAGAGGGCTGGCCATATTTGCTCACAATGACTTTGATCCAGCCGAGGTGAATGACCTTGTTTATAACGAGCCAACATTTTTAACCTTGTAAGGGGTGTGGCTAACACGGTTGACTAGGAGTGACATAGGTACATCAAAGTGTGTCAGAATTTTCAGATTTTTTTACCTTTACCTGCTTTGCCTCCTGTGATTTCTCTTGTATTGTCTTTGTTGCATGTAACTTTTTGGGGTTGTCTTGACCCCATTGGGCTGGAACACCCCGACCTCAGTTTGAGTGAAATAAGCCCATTGCAATCCCCCAATCAATCAATCAAACAAACAAACATGTAGTTTTTGGTTAAATGCAGATGTTTCATTTCAATTATAATCTTTTTTGTCACAGATATAGTTACTCGAGGTCTGAAGAGGAAGCACAATGATCTGTCTTCTGATTTATATACCTCTGGTAGAGTTACCTCCCTTGGGAAACAGAAAATGTTGCACAGAGAACCCACTCATAAGATACGCAAAGTTGATGGAAAATCGCTATTGTTTTCTGATAAAAAAGGATCAGAGAAGAAATTAAGTCGTGAATTTGCTCAGGAATTCCACGAGTCTGTTCTTCAAACAACACGACAGAAATCCGGGCGAATAGGTAAGGGGGGATAATTACTCCGATCTGGAGGTGATGTTACTTGTTTACTCCCAGGGTGTAAATAAATAATATTTACTTGTCAAAAGGATCATCTTAACTTTATCTGTTGCTTGATAATGAACCTACATCAAACATTGTAAGTGAAATAAATAAAAGTTGGCATCCATACAAATTTAATGTCCTTTGTCTGGCGGTGTTTTTAATTGTTAAGGGTGGTTTCTTTTGCCCTCATATGAGTGAAATAACCTAAAGTATGGCACTAAACCCCAAACAATAAATCACAGAAAAAGCTGTGTACAATTTCTTTAAATTTGAGGCAACTAAGAAATCTTAACGAAAGTTCTATAAATTACTATAAAGCTATGTTGATTTAATTTCCAGGTTTGTTAAGCAATGGTGTTGGAAATGAGGAGGATTGTCCCAAGCCGAGAATGGAGGGCTCAAGTTTATTTAATCGCCGACGATTACTACACGATGCAGTGTCTTCAAGTGCAACAAAGCCTTGCTCAGAAGAGAGCCAATCATCTCTACGGTGGCCGGGCATTGAGGCTATTTTAGATTCCTACCAGAGACATTGTGAAGGTCAGTAAAGGTCATAATATTATGTGTTAAGTCAATCACTGATATATTCAAGCTGCTAGACCCAGTAGCTGCTGTCTCAAGCCTGAACTAGTAGACTTATAACCTTAGCAACACATGATAGATAACATACATGATAAACAAATTTAACTCCAGTCTTAATGGATGACATCTGGTTTATTTCTGGCATCAGAAATAAGTGTGCCCTTGAAATAACCGGAGTTATAATCCAGAAAGCTTTTATAGGTTTAGTGTCAAAACTTTTATTTTAGAAAATAAGGCATGACTTAAAAAGGTGCTTTCAACACTTGTGGGATCACATTATTCAGTCAACCAGTTTAAGGGAACTCTTTGAACTCATTAATTGCAAAATTAACACAGCTCTGGTAATATTTTATTTTAATTATTTTGTTGATAAAATGAGGAAATTTGTTCATATTTTTGACCTGTTATTTATATCCTGCATGGTTATTGAAGCGTTGTTTATTTTCTGTGCTGTAAGCTGGACCACCTCAAATCACAAATACATACCTAGGTTCAGTTGGTTGGCAAGAGCTTCCCTTAGCTTTCAGGCATCAGGAAGCTGATTTGTTGTGGCATCCCGTAAGTGTTTTTATACTAATAGTCAGTCTTGAGAGTGACGTTAGGGGTCGTTTTTGTCACTCATTGTGCTGGCACTCTGTTATATCAGTGAAATAATCTCAGGAATGGCATAAATAACCAATCAAACAAACAAACAAACCAATCGGGTACACTGGTTCTTATATGCACCCACAAATTTGTCATTGTTTTGATTTTCCTAACTTTCAGAGTTGAAACTAGAGAGGAGAGTATTATGGGATAGATGTCATCAGTTGAAGTCTGAAAACTCCGAACTCAACAGAAATGCTGAACAGCTCAGTCTTAAATTATCAGTGAGTTCCTCTGCTCTTTGCAGTTATTTCAACACTTACTCGCTAATAAATCTACAACTCATTTTGTGATTTTCAGCTATCAGCACGTGTGATAGTTGGCAGCCTTACTGTACTAAGTGACCAGAGTGGCATTAGGAATCAGATCTGTTGCATCTCCTATTTGGTGCTCTGTTATTCTCTATGACTGACAAAGGAAGGCTGGAAAGAGCTTTTTATGCCCTGTTGCTGTCTGAGCTAAGGGGCACCAGAGATTCGAATATTAGAGGACCCCTGTTCTTCTCCTCTGGCTTTCTTGTCTGTTGCGAGTGTTGTTGGGGTGGTGTCCATCATTAGTTTGGGCTAGCACACTGTCAGATGAGTACGGCGTAAAAATACCAATCGACCAATTTCCACTATCGTTTGAGTGGTTTCCTTCACATTATCGGACTGGCACAAAGTCATACGATTTAAATAACTTTTAAGTACGTTGTATTTCCCAATATATCAAAGCAGTTGTCGTAAGTGTGGAAATGAATTGTTTAAACTCCAAATTAAGAAGCATTGCCTTTGCCAACAAAGAACAAAATATTCTTACTGCAAGCATGTTGTTGAATCGAACCAGGCTATTGACTACGCATATAAGGGAAATTTCCGGTGTTTGTTGAGCTTGTAGTTTTGATGTGTCTTCTCGCTTTTCTGCCATACCCTGCAAAGTTCTAATATTAGTGAAGTACGCTACATACCAATGAAAATTAATCAATCTAAAAAAGAAAAAGTATGTTTTTTTGTTGTGCGTAGTATTTTTGTGTATTCAGTTTTGTCTTCATATTTTTAAATCTCTGATGTATTTTTCCAGGATTTGATGGAGGGTAAACGAGAGCAAAATGAAGACAGAAATGAGAAACAAATGGCAATAGAACACTTAAAAAAGTGCCTTAAAATACCAAGGTGATGTCTCCATGGCAACCAGAAGTCAGTATTTGTCTCATTCCAAGATGTCGTCCATGTATTGAATGTTTCCATACACTGACAGTGTAAAATAGAAGATGTACTGATCTTGACTGAGTGTAACATGGATGTGGTGTTAAACTGAACTCATTGGAATGACAATCTAATTCATTCATTTCATAAGGAAAATGACACAGAAATTCTCAACAGAACCATACCCATCATGCTGGCATTGTTGCTATGACAACAAGGATAGTAATAAGTCAATACATGTTATGATTGTGATGTGTTTGCTTGTTCTGTTATGAACATCCTTGTTACCGGCATCCAGACATATGTACCGACAAAAGCCAATCGAATAGACACTGGAAATCAGTGGTATTTCGCCTACATTACAGTTTACGGTGGGATTCTATTATGCCTCTATATTTAAGGTGTTTATACATATTCACCAATCAACATCAATCTATTTCTGAAGGTTTTCTGCTGGATGTGATCTCTCATTTGTTTGGTGACCTTATTCAGATCTAATGTGAGAGATTCTCTAATACCCCTGCTGTGATTTCAGGCTTGGTGTTAATTATGGCAGTTGAATGGGCTGAATGCAATAGTCTTTGATTGTGTGTAGTTGTTCCCCTTGTATAGCTCTTTTAACCATGAAGGAGTGATTGTATGGATGGGTACACACCGCTATATATTTCACACACATATACACCCTACACATAATAATTTACACCCTAAAGAATCTTGACCAGTTTTCAAGTATAACATAAATAATTTAAGGGTTTTCGATACCTTTTTTATAACTATTTATATCCGTTCATAGGCTCACTAGAGTTTTATACTGCTCTTTTTTTTTTACTTTACTACTTGTATCAAGTTCATCTGCGATGAATGTAATCTGATAAGATCTCTGACCTGTTTGACTGGTAAGTAATTGTGGTTTCAACCTTAGTTCATAAGTCATACATATAACGGAATCCATAGATCAACCCTTCTAACTGAAGCAGATGTCTTTAAATCAATGTTTACACACCATTTGTGGCCAGTCCTTGCTTTTTCTCTCGGCATCATCAGTTCCTTCACACATTGGGTGGCACTGCTATACATCCAGTGTGGTAACGACCCAAATCTAAACCAACACACAATAGACCACCCAAAACACACAATAGGCCACCCAAACACACAATAGGCCACCCAAATACACAATAGGCCACCCAAACACACAATAGGTCACCCAAACACACAATAGGCCACCTAAAACACACAATAGGCCACCCAAAACACACAATTCACAATAGGCCACCCAAACACAAGGAATTTGTTTAAAACCTGTCTACAACTCAAGTCTGTCCTTAATAATGGGTATAAAATGTCTGTTTGTTTGATTGGGTTTTCAAGCTGTATTGCAGGTTATTTCTAAAATATGACAGCGTGCCAGCCCAATGGGTGAAGGAAACCACCCTAAATGACATTGACAACACACATGTAATTTACAACATGAAAAACAGGACTACAACAAATCAATTTTGTGATTCCCTTAGCTCAGAGAGTACCAGAGCAGTGCACCAGAAGCCCCGGCCAGCCATCCACTATAACACATCACAAGTTTCTGGATAGGAGACGCATTATATTTTGCTTTAAAGAGCATGGAACATAATAACCTAGTCTAATTTCTTCAGCAAGTTTCCTATATATACAATAAACTGAAATGCTTTGGTTTACATATATTTCATCAAAGTTGTAAATTAATGCTCAAATCTTACTTTGCCATTTTGTGTGAAATTACAGTTTTCTCTACACTTATTTCTGTATTATGATCAGCTGAGTATTTAATGTGCTATCTTATTCATTACGAGTGTAACTATTTTATGATAATTTTGGGTGCAAATTCATGATGTGCAATTTAAATCTACATTCTTAAGGCAGCACTTCTTTCTGTTTATTTTCTTGTGTTTTTTTACCACCTTTCCACATGTGTATTTCATTTACCTGCTTTTTGCTTATTAATCACAAAGCTATATACCCAACTTTATTTTCTTGATTTTCATTTGGAAGATGTGCCACAAGTTTTAATATTTTAAACATTAACACTGTATAAAGTCACTGTTTTAGAAATGAGCTGAAATTTGTTTATGACATTAAATTTTTGTGACATCTCAAAACTACATTATTTGTAATCACCTTAAAATTTTATCAAGTCAAAATTTGATAAATTCCACGATTGATTGCCAAAAATTATTTAGGCCTGTGTTATGACATATTTGATGATAGTTAATCCTGATTGAACTGTAACTCTAGTGTTTTATTCGATAGTCTAATATTATCAAGTGCTCTTATCTTTATCTCTCTTTCAATTTATTTCCATAAAGGTAGCTGTGTTACCATGGAGACAAGGGAGATCAATCTTGTATTAATTGTAACCAGCAATGTCTATGATTCTGCATATTATGATCATATAATAAAATGTCGTTGCTTTGTGTAATAAACATTGGCAACATTGGAGAATAAATAATGTGTTCAATTCTTTCTTTCCCTTGAAGTGGACAATTAGTGAAATATTTGAAATGTGATATTTTTTTACCTAGATTATAAATTTTGGGGACAATTCATTACTTCAAGAGACATTTGCTCTTGAAATGAGAAAGGATGAATCTGTGTACTTACATTGATCAAGTTTGTTCAGATTTTAGGAAAATCGCTTGAGATGATACAGGATGCTTTTGCAGAGCTAAAGGTGTAATATCTGTAAAATAGTTAGGCTGTTTATTTCCTTTTAGAGACTAACTGTTAATAAGTAAGAAATATGAAGAGAATGTTTGCTGTTCTCAAAACAGGACACCCAATAGACGCTATTCAGTTTCAGATTTATGAGCTTTGGGAAAATTAATTTTTAACAATTCCACATTAAATGTACTAAAGGCACAGTGGGTGGTTGTTGATAACTACTTCTGCTCTGGTGCTATCACCACAAAGGGCCACCAGGAAGCAGATTTGTTGTGATGTCCTGTCCATCAGCCTGTTTGCCACCTCAATGGGGACGTCATGAGTGAAATAACCTCAAGTAAGACAGAAATCACCAATTAAACCAAATTAAGTGTATTTACTAATTCAGCCTTGGGCATGGTTGAGCATGTGCTAAATAAACAGTTTTTCAGCACAGTATTCTACCAAATTCCACATACCAATAAGGCCACCATTGCATATTTTACAATAGTCAAACCTATATGCATTCAGGCTGAGATCATGATGAATTGAAAACCAATTCAAAGATTAACTTCAAACTTGAATGACCTTCCTCCTGTTAAAATGTTAAGGGGGATTGCATTCCACCAAATTCTGTGTATCAAAATGGCCACTGTTGAATATTTTACAATATCACCTATGTTTTGTCGTGTACATAAAAACTTGACAGATAACCTACATATTTGGAATGCAGCTTCCCCTGGTTAATAAAGTGAATGGGATTGCACTCAATCTAATTCTGCATACAAATATAACCCCCATTGCACATTTCACGACATTCAGACGTATATGTGTTCTGAACACATGTTCAAAATGAATCATCTTCTAGCTTGGAATTTAGCTTCATAAAGATGGGATAGCATTTCCACCAAATTCCACATACATGTACCAATATGTTTATCGTTACATATTTTACAATATTCACCTATATGCTTCCTGCAAACCAGAGACCCGAGCTCAAATCCTGTGGAGGCAAGCAAGAATTTTCTTTCTCTATATTTATAAAGCAAACTAAATATTCATGTATTTGTTGTGAAGAACATAACTTGATATTAAATTGAACAGTAATCCTGAATGTTAAAATGTAGCTTCCTGTAGCTCCGACCATTTGAATCTCAGTACATGTAAACATGATAAACAAATTCACAGATTAACCTTAACTTGGAAAAGACTTTGCTCCTTCAATATTTCTGCATAGATGTGTTCTGAATATCCTAGCTTTAAAATAACTGATTATATCAAAACTTCCTTCACCTCAGACCATGGACTCAAGTATGGCATAATGCTCAAGCCTGTATGCCTTGTGAACGATGAATGATGGGAAGATAAACGTTGCATTGATTGGGCATACCCTTAATCCTCACTCTAAGGGCAATGTTTTAGTGTGAATTTGGAACTAAAACTTAAATTTTCTGAAAATTCCAAGTCTGAACTTCATAAAAAAAAAAAATTGCGTGTCTACACTTCTTACCCTTTGCATAAGATAAAGTTTTCTAAGTTGTAGAGGGGGTCCAATTTGTCGAGCATTTAGGGTACTTTTAATATTTCCACTAGGGCGGGGACCTGCCAGCTACTTAGCTTGTGAACACGTGTAGCAGTATAATACGCATACGGCATACTCACCAATGGTGAAAAAAACTTAAGGAACTGATAGGCAATTGACATTCTAATCAAACATTTATTAAGAAAATATAGATTTCTCAATAACATTACATATTTACATAATATACATATTCAAACATAATGTTCTAAACGCTTATATCCGGACAATTGAATAATATCTGAACATCCATAATGCTTTCTACACAAGTTACAAATGACAAACTACATTAACAGAAACCACCACAGGCCAATCAATGTGTCAAAGGCAAAATTAATTTTCAAAGTCAAAATACAGTAATATATATGCATTAATGACTGATAATGAGAACAATAGGACTTGTGCAAAGTTTTCACTTGGAATAATTGTTCCTTGCTTGGTCCCTTATGTACCACTCCATGGAAGTGATGCTTAAGTTAATATGTCCTCAAACCAGCAGATTTGTACACAGGATTCAACCTGCAA
>JAVFBZ010140222.1:0-21543 GCA_032466195.1 Katharina tunicata
TGTACAGTGAAATGGGAAAGGCACATCATTGCCAGAATTGCAGCTTTAAATACCAATCACCACCCCAGTATTTTCCCTAAGTTTCATTTGCATTCGTCAAATCTGAATATTTCATGTCGCTTAACACGAATTTCCACAGAAACACGCCACAACGTGTGTTATTTTTTTTTCAGTGTAGTTGGCCACGTTGTCCCATTCGAGAAGCATTGAGAAACATAATCATCCATTGCCATTGTACACAGAAACAATATTTAAAAAAAAATTCAACACTTTCTTGTGACATTTCACCTATGCGTTTCTTTTTTGACAGAGTATATGTAAAGAAGACTTAAAATTGGTCTCTTTGACCCAATTTATCGAAATGTTGTAGAAATTTGATGACGATTGTTAAAGATATGGAAATGTAATTTAGACATAAACTGTGGGTAATTAATCTCGACAGAAGGCCTAATTTGGGTTCCTAATTTCATCAAAGGATCACTTTTCTTATATATATAATATAACCATAAATGCAATTTATTGAAGGCCGAATGATATTTTCTAGCCTTAATATGACATAAACCTTGAAAAACTTGTTCAAGGGATATGCATAATAGAAATGTGTGTGAAGTGTAATGAAAATCGGTATATAGGGGTTCAGGCGCTAGAATGATAACAAAGGGGGAAGAAAAAAAAACATGACAACTGAGATGGATTACAACTTCTGGGTATATAGTAATCCACCTCAGTCGTCATGTTTTTGTTATGTACCCGGCTTCTAAATGCCGATTATACAAGAAAAAAAAAACACACACACTCGGATGTACAGACGCACCAACATATTGCTATATCCCCTGTTCAACTATGTTGTGCAAGGGGATAATAGAATGCGATAGATAGACTGATAAGTTTAATGTTTATCAAATTAAATGATACAAAAGCTCCACCTTACATCATGATAATGTATTTTTCGTTTTAGGATAAATGTTATTGAAATTTCTACTCTACTTGGAGTATTTGCAACACTTCCTTGCACTTATTGAGTCAATTCTACTCTTCTTTCATAATTTCTATAATTTACCTACATGTAGAAATAGTTTCAACTCAAGTTTTCAACTTGACTTGAAATGGAAATTATTTCTGCACAAAGAGCTTAAACCTAAAAATCTAGCTGTTAAAGTGTTTACCTAGATGAAAATAGTTTTAATGGGTTTAATACATAGTCATTTTTGCAAAATTTACAGCCACTCCAAAGCTTTTATTTTAGTTTAGCAGGATTGATATCTATTAATTTAAATTAAATATCTGTCCTGTATTTTGTATATTGTTTTAAGAATTATGGATGCATCCTTCCATTTGAATTCTTATATGGCTCTGGTAATTTTTTGTTTTGTTCGTGTTAAGTAACTGCATGTAAGACTGAATAAATGGGTTTATGTTCCTTATGTTCCTTATTTTTTTTATTTTTATTTTTAACTCTTTTAATAACATTTTGTTTCAAATCAGTGTGTATGAATAAAGCAATAAGCTTTATAATTAGAGGAGAACATTTGCACTTGATCGATGAAAAGGGAAATTTATTTTGATATATCATTATGATAGTCTTGTTGGCTGCATTTGCTAAAATGACACAGTCTGATTATGATTATACCTGAATAATAACTCTATAGTCATTTGGATAAAAATAATACAATTGGCTATCTATGTCAAATCTTCAACACTGTCTAGACATGGAAAAACAAGTTTAATGCATAGTAATTTTTGCAAAATGTTCAGGCCAAAGTTGTAATATATTTACCTAACTGACTATAGTTATTATTCAGGTAGAAAGGCAATCTACTCACTTCCAATTCAATTTATATTTCAATTTAATTAAAATTTTCTTTAGACAGGCTACCTCAGTTGAAATGTTTCTACTCAAGTTCTATTGACACTATTTGTTGATTTTGGTGATTTCTAGAAATTATGAAGGTATCATTGTGGTATATAAACCTTGATATTGATTCAATAGAAGTTGAAGTATCAATTAGAAATTAAAATAAAACCTCCCTGCACATAGTTATATTTATTTTATAAATATATTATTCGAAATGTTTCTCTAGTGAAAACTGAATCCAGAACAAATTTAAAGAAAAATATTATTTAAAAACATCATGATCACTTCACAATAGACATATAACCCAAAATATGGAATACTGCCATATAACATAATATGGCAATGCTTAAATACTAAATTAAATACTGAATCAATCAATGTTTTTAAAGTAAGCCTAAATAGTTGTTATTTTATTCAAGTCATTGTATGAATAAAAATCAAGTTTTAAAATTAGAGGAGAAAATTTATGAAAAGGTAAATTTATTTCGATGTATCGTTATGATAGTCTTGTTGCTGCTGGATTCTGACGAGGACTCCATTTGCTTAAATACCATAGCCTCGACTGATTATGACGAATTCGCTCGAGTGCTGATCCAAAGCTCTGTAACTCAAAACAGAATAAGTTGAAACATGATAATATCATATCATAGCTATTGTTCTTATCCAAAAACTTTTTTTTTTAAATTGTAAGCAAAAAACGAAAAGTATAAAAGAAAGAAAGGAAGGAAGAAAAGTTAGAAACATTTGGTTTACAGCAGGCTTAAAATACTTGCTATTAAGTTTCCAAAGTGCATACTTGTTCTGGTATTAAAACACATGGAGTCACGATATAGTACTGTGGAAAGACGAACAAGTCGCGTCCCTTCCGGTTTGAGATGATATTATCAACGGCTAACACTAATGAGTAGAGCATTTCGTATGTCTCTTTTGGCTTTGTAATGTATATTAAGACCAGTACAAATCAACTTGAAAATGACTGTTTTTTTTCTTCAGATGGCTGTTTGTGAATGTAGCTACAATCAGCGTCAAAGTGACTTTAAATTTGTGCCAGAGTTGATCTTTAACTCCGTGATACCATGCCAGTGTGTCCGTACAATAACACGTTTACAAAACATATACGGTTTGGTAGCCCAAAAGCAAAATTACCAGAATAAAATATTTCTTTCGAAAGTTGCAACACAGTTTGAACATGTTTCAGAAGCATCTTTACCGTCAAATTTCAACAGTCCAATTTTAACTTGCAGAATATTGTAAGTTAAGGTAGGCTTGAAGCCGAAGCCAACACAATTTCAGACCAGACTTTGAAATATTAAGCACCAAGGAAGAACATTTCTAATTGTGCTTTAAATTTGAGAGTTTGGATTGCAGCAGATAATCAAACATTTCGAAAAACAAATATTATAACACATATTGTTGTTGTCCAATAAACTTTATTATGGCGCAATTACCAACCAAGTTCAAGACAAACTAACATGTTTTTTCCTGCTTTTGTATTATTGGAAACATCTATTTTGAGAAATGTAATTAGCTTTCCCAACACGATTTCTAGTATGTTTATTTTATTGGCTATTGGCTCGATAATTACGCAATACATGGAAAACTACGTGATAAAATGATGCTATTCCTCTAAAGTCGTTGTGTTTTTGTTGTGTTTCTTTTAAAGACATGCTTTATTGGAAAGAGGATTGGTTCCCAGGTTACCTTTAGAACAAGGTTTGTACTTTATACTTGATTTAGAAAAATAGGATTAATGGGGTGAAATCAAGTTGCTTTGCTCTTCCAAATGCCGAGTGAAGTTAAACGAATGATTTGGAGAATAAAACATAAGTGATTTAGAAATAAAATAAAAATTTTAAGTTTACGACACGGAAATAAATGTTCTCATAGTCAAAATAATTGAGATAATCATGTTTAACATCCGAAGTTGATTGCCCTTTATGAGCTTGTATTTAAAAATAATTAAATTTCTTACAATAATCGAACAAATTTTGGTCTGTGCAGCCACATGACAATTTCCTTTTTTCTTTAAGACGACAAGGGGAGTTGAACATACATATATACCGTTTACAGCGCAGATGACCCAGCAGGCTTACACTCAGCCAACTGAGCCACGGCGTGGTCCTCTTCTACGTTACAAGCAATTCAATTATCTGTATATGAGAGCATTTTTATCTTATGCACACGTATAAGCCTTGAATCATAAAAGCTTCTTATAAGAATACATCTGATAAAGACTCAAACATACTGGTATTTAATCGCCATTGTCGAAAGATGTATTCCTAAATCTCAGATTATATTCAATTGTTTGATATTATCCATTATTGCTATGAGAGACTTGGGAATAAGACATTTAAGAGCAATCATCTAACGCAACGACATTATTTTAGATTGAGAACGTAATTAATTATTAAACATGAATGTAGTTCTCTCGTTATGACAGTTTTTTGCCCCTAGCCTGTTGTATTATAGATTTTACACGGTGTTTTACGAAAACACAAAGAAAAAAAAAACAAGAGCAACACCAATAAGTTTGCTAAGGTGTTTTACCTCAGGCACAACCTGGAAACTAGACAAAAAAGTCCTCAACTGCCGCAAACAGCCAAACTGTCAGGTAATACTTATTCACGAGTGGGTTCATTCTTAAATCAAGTGGGCGACCGAATATTTAATGAGCTTTCAGAGAGATTAATAGAATACAATGCTTTGATATGTTTTCGCTCAAGTTTTTTTTCTGCCAAAATAAAAATCAATTACGCCATTGCAGCCAAACAAGTGGCGTTAATATCCTGAGCTGATTTTTTTCACAAAATAACCCAGATTTTATCTAACGCCGTCACAAACTGAACAGTGATAGCTTTAGATTTTCTTGCTTTGTCAAGATAAAGTTTATCATCCTTTTGATAGCTGAGTTGGTGGTTGCATGTTTACACAGACGCTGGTTTATGCGCCGGATCACATACCTGTCCCTGGAATGTAATGTAAGTAAGTTCCGGGAAACTGTGATAACACGACTTACAACACTCGTATTTTTTAATGCAGTTTATTTTCATTCCCCACTCGTCACCTATCAAAAAACTACAGAAAAAGACACTGCATTCTATTGACTATGATAAATCTCATAGGATCATCTCAAATAAAGCCCGGTGTATTTGAAACATCCCGCTGAGGTTAATGTGTACTACCTCAGACTATCCTTTATGCAACACACTAATTATCATCCTCATTCAAGAAGAATCAACCCATCAATTTGACAGTCGTATTAATTTGAACTGTTATAATATAAAACTTTAATTTCATATGTTTGGGTTTTACTAGATCCTCTTCTATGAACTAATGGAAAAACCAGAAACGGTTATGCTGTGCAAACCACATCATATATCACAGAAGAAAAAAACATTTGAAAATACACTCCAGCGAAGATGTAAAAAGTCTGATAAGACATTCAAGATTTAAGTATCCTTTTATCTTCACTACATAAGTACATTTCTATTTAGATTCAACTCAATATTCGGAGTTTCTCTTATTATTTTTTAGTACATTTCTATATGTGTAGAATGCCAAAGGTCAGACTGCTCTCTTTCTTTGCCCTTCTCTTCTTGTCTGAAAGAACCACTTTTCAAACAGATTTCGAAAAGAATGTCACGGGTGAAGGCAATTGGGCATCGTTGAAAATTGGACAAGTAATATTAGGATAACACAAAGAGGATGATCTCATTGCGCCACAGTACTACAATGATCCAACAATGACAGTCAGACATTGTAGTAAAGAAGTGAAAGCAGATATATTGAAGAGAACGATTACCCCTATCAACCCTGTAATGTAGTAACCAACGCATTTATTCGTCCATTTTCAGATTCTACACACCTATCCATCAACAATAATGGTAGTTAGGGAATCCCGCATCGGCAAAATAAAGAACTAACAAATATCTAAAACTATTGAGGCGACACTTTGACGGCTTGCTCTAGGTATTTTCCAATAAGAAATTCCGCAACAAGCTGGGCAGAGAAATGAGGTTAGCTGCTTCAAACAAAGTTATAAACAAACCATTGTATATTAAATCTGGATGGTATATACATTACATGATGTAATCGTGGAAATCACCAACCTATAATCCATCAGATGTTCATTTACCTCGCACATAAGTTGTATAAGTTATGGTACCAGTTACCAGATACATGTATAAGTCATGGTACCAGTTACACATATAAGTTATGGTACCAGATACATGTATAATATATTATATATAGATATATAGATATTATTTCAGTAACTATATTGGTCACAAACCGAGACAACTGTGGTTATCGCAGATAGTACTATCGTTATACAGCTACAGGTATACCTTTGCCTGGTCAGTCTGTATATATGCATTCCAAATGAAATTCCCGCACATGTTGTTCGTATTCAGCACTCATTCGCTCAATTCCGTCCAGAGAGACGGCTTTAAACAAGTTTTGAATGCATAATATTATCAAGAGCACTAATAAAAACAAAAATGACAGTTGTGGACAGTCATGTTTTATTTTGCGCGATATTATTCTTCTTTCCTAGTTGTTTGCTACATTGACTTGAAACTGGATTTAAGGTGCATCCTAAAAGAAGTCTTTGTATATGCTGTATTGTCCAATTATTCCTCTCTGTCCGAAAAAACCAACAGAAAACGACCATAAACAAACCACTTAGAATGATTAACTATACATATATCCATCACATATTGGGAAGCAGGAACTCTAGGGATGGGTGACAAAAACACTGTCCATTTTAGGCAAGGTGCAATACTTACTGTCATTAAGACAATAAATCAAATGATAGCGATGTTATATAGCAAATAGAGAAGTTAAACCAATAACCTAAATGTTCGACAAAGTACAGTGAGAAGTAGTTAAATTTTGTACATTATCTAAGGAAAGGGTGCAAGATCTAAACAAAAAACGCCCAATTTAAGTTCGCATTTATAAACTACACCCAAAACCTAACCCAGACAAAGCCCTACTTAAACGAGTATGAATGTATTATGGGCCAAGAACCGAGCAAGAGTGGAATATTCCCAGTTAAACATTTGAGAATAAGACTTGCATGAGGAGAAAACTCTAGTTATATATATATTACGATATAGCCTAATACACGGACACTTTATATCAGTGTAAATTAATACAGTGTTTACTGCAAAGTGAATAATACACATAAAAGCCTTATGGTTACAGCTTGCTTTGGGCGGCTGCGCAGGTAGATTGCCAAATAACGCAAAACCAAATAAAACAGTTTAGTTGGAAAGTAGGTCATGCGATTATCTCCAAATATTTCTCCTATAACGTCATGTTGACTCTTATATCAAATGAAGTATATAAAAAGGGCTTTCGTATGGTGTTGGTTTTATAGCTGTAGCTTCATTTGTTCCACAATTATGGCGCTTTGAAATACAGCCCTAATTTTGGTGTAAACATCCGGTTTTTAATGGCTATAAGTGTTATGTGGCGGCGTCGTATAAAAAATCGGTCTCCGTCAAAAGATGTGCAATCGTCCAAATAAGAATCTTCGAAGATGCATGCCGATCTGATCAAAATTGGCACATCCTTTGCATTTTATGACTAGCATCCCCCGCCTCAAAGCACAACAATACGTCGAAGAAGTTAAACAAGCTGAGTAGCGACTGGGGACTATTATAGTGCCTAGTCCAAAAATGTGTATTGGAATAGAACTACCCAACTTCAATATGAAAAACACCTTCACATACAAAAGCCGGATACGGCTATTCTACCTTACTATATAGACACAGCTGTTTTCTAACCCAATAACACACATCTCACAAATATAAACATATAAAGAGCTTTTGTGACAACACAATATACAAATAAAACCAAGAAATAGTAGCATATAATTCCTGTTTGAGAAACTGACATGATCAAACCCTTGGAATGTCTTGTGTCTTTTTCTTACATATGACATAATGGAACTTTAAAAAGAAAGTTCACAATTCTGAATTACTGGTCTAATTTATTGTGTGTGCGTATATCTCTACTTTGGAAGTGTTGGTTACAGGCAACCAGTATGTGCAGATTTTTAGTATATTCAGCCTTTTTGGCCTGTACAGAGTGATGTATATATGAAAAAAATAATTGTGTCTATCTGTTACATAATTGTTTGTCAAAAGCCAAATCAACTTCTTCTCTATTTTATTATGTAACCCGTCACCTTGTATTTTGATGCATTGCAGTATGGAAGCCACATCGTTGTCAGCAGAGAATCCATAAACAGTAATTTCTACCGACCGTGGAAATGTCACAGTACCCAGTGTCGCAATGTAAGTCTCTTTCACTCTTTCTGGCAAAATTGTACAAGTTCTTCAACGTGCTATTAAATATATTTTTATTTCCATGATGACATACGACTGGTAAAACAAAACTTTAATACCGATTTAATGAAACTGCATAAGTTTGTCCCTGTGATGTTGAAATACGACTTCACAAAATAAAATCCACAAAAAAATCCTCTTAATGTGTTTATCAACTATTCTCTATAGGCGACTTCACGACAATTACTCAGCTGCCTTTTCTAAAATATATTTATCTTACAGCTGCCACAGACTTCAAAATACGCTTATTCGCTGGTTAACCATGCAAATCTCATGGGCTAACTGTTATTAGAACAGGCTTCTGCTGACTCGTTGTTCCTGGAGCGAATAACAGTACATTAATTGGAGAAATCTATCTTGGATGAACTAATCTCAAATCGCAATTATTGGTTATTAGTCAAACATTGTCTAGATCACTTGATGGTCTTCCATTCGGTATCACTGCGACTACGGATAGTTGATTCTTTTTTTATGTGCCACACGCACGTATACAAAGGGGTTTGAATATATTCCCTATCAGACCACGTTTATAACCACGTTTATAACCATGTTTATACGAATGCATACATTTTTGCCACAATTTTTGTGCTAGTGTAAATGGCTGAAAACTCAGTAGTTCGTCGCCAAAGTTGTACAAAATCCTCACGAAAAGTTATCTTGAAATATTGAAGGTATATTGAACCAAATTGTTCACCACTGAAAAGCATTACAGCATAATGGAACAAGTGTGTGTCTGAACTATACGGACTAATTTGGGTAATATGTTACCAGTATTAACGGTTTAAACTGTCTAGCAAAATTGAGTTCTATTAAAAAACCCTTAAATAGTATTGTTTTCATTTGCAGTGTTCCAAACCATGTGCCAGTGTTCCCCACAACAAAACAACATGCGATAAGACCTGTGTAAGGACTATAATGGTGTTTTTAAAATTGTAGTATATATTTTTATTTCTATTGTTCCTTGGTTAGGTAAGTATTTGACGTTATTTTTTGTTTGGCTGTGATTTGTTGTGCCCGCGCTCATTCGGTTTCTAAAGCAACCAGGGCTTATTAACTCATCAAAGAAGAAAAAGAACAGGAACAGTTTATTTAAATCAAAGTAGGGTAAAGCTGTGTTAGTCTATAACTATAGGAAAAAATAAGTCAAATTGGTAGCACCTATGACACTAACTGTATATATTGTAGTACATGTACACACAAGCTTTCGCTAACAGTAGATGATAGCTTCTTCTGGTGTATATGGAAACCTGAAGAAGCTATCATCTACTGTTAGCGAAAGCTTGTGTGTACATGTACTTACAATATATACAGTTAGTCTCAAAAGTGCTACCAATTTGACTTATTTTTTTCCTATAGTTTATTTAAAACATCTTCTGCATTCACCGATTAAAATTGTTTAAATCAACGGAAATTTACAAACGTCATGTATTCTTTCGCTGTCCTCTGATATGGTAAATTACCATTGTAATCTCTAATACAACTTCAAAGGGTGAACGGTTTATGGTGGATATCTTTTGGCATGCAGCTGATTATTAATAAACAAGGATATGCAGATGGACTACCTTGCAGAAAGAGAATGCTTCTTGTACTGTTTACTCATAGAGATAGATATACAAACAACAAAGTTCCGTCTCAGTTTGAGTATTTTTTACTGAATTGCCACAGTACAAATCCATGTCATAAAGATAGACTGATCGTCGATTTTCTTTGTTCTCCGTCTGTAAAATGTTTTAATTTGAAATTGCTCATTTTACTTTTGATTTTTTCCTCATTCCAGATGGACCCTATCTGTCTGGCGAGCTGTGATAAAATATTGAAACAATCTCAGTCATTTGCAAAAACAGGACGTAAGTATATAATACATTTATTCTGGAAGTCTGACCAAATGATCACATTGTTTAATCTATTTAACCCTTTTATACGTGCTATTACTCTCAGTCTGTAAACAAAGTTTAATTTTAAATAAACATAAAAAAACGTTTGACCTGCTAAAGGACAAATCCAGCGATTTTCGACCAGATTTCACTGTTTTCCATTTGTCATTTTAAAGATATTTGCCCGTAATTTATTGGTCTCGAAGTCAGCATACCGGAAAACAAGATTTTTTTAATATTGATAGTGACGTCATGGGTTCGTTTACACAACGAATTTAACATTTATAGTAATGGGAGCTTGTGCAAAAATACATTTAGCTAATTGTTAACTGTTTTGAAACTTTTATTTCGCAAAATATTATCTCCATTGCAGCGTATTCCAGCGATTTCATTATAATATATGTGCGTATACGTAACCACAGGGCTTTTTAAAACAATAAACCTCGTCACTGTAAGGGTTATACAATGACCTGGCCATCAAACAACATGCAGACATTGAACCCAGGCAGTTAGATCGATAAAACCAACACTATTTTAAAGCCGATGTTTCAATCTTCATTCTGTAAGCGCTTTTCGGCGAAACTGTTTTATTCGCATTTGTGCCTTTACGGTACTTGGGAGTCAACCCAACGGAGCCTGGAGCCCTATCGTTCCAGCTACCTTGGTTCAATGTCTGCATTTTGTTGTATGGCCAAGTCATTATAGCCCTTACAGTGGCGAGGTTTACTGTTTTAAAACACCTTGTCGTTACGTATTTCCACATATAGTATAATGACATCACTGAAATACGCTGCTATGTATATGGAGAAAATATTTTCAAAATAAAACTCTGGAATTGTCCTTTAAAGTTTGAAACGTAGAGCTAGTGTTACGGCTATATTCCGAAATTGTGGGCTTACCGGAAACGCTCTCTGAAATGATCTCACATAATCAGACGCATTTATTTGAAAATATAGCCATAGCTCAAGTGGGAGTGCAGTAAAGTGTTCTTATCTTGATCGGCCTGTTTTTAACACGCAAATTTCACTTACAGTCGGAAACCTACATGACGTATCTTAATGTGTCTGTTTAGCATCATAGCAGTTCGCTGGTATGAAACTAATTTTAGTCCACAATGATTACCTAAGGGGAATCCATATGGATAATTTCTTTGGAAAGCTTTTAGTCAGTTTTGAGACGATTCTTAACTTGGCTATTGATTATGGCCACTTTTGAGCCAAATGACCGTGGCAATTTAAGAAATTCGAGTGGAGCAAAGTACGTCAATTCTGCCTTCTGGTCAGTCATCTCGTTTTAAGATGTGCATTTTGGAACACAGAGCGCAAAATGTCAAGTTAGATAGAGCAAATTAAGGGTCTATTGACCAAATTGTTGGGTCAAATAATGACTAAAGCAAAACCATATCCGCTGCCTAAACTTACTTTAGGACATATGTACCTTAATTTATTATAGAATAAAAAACTGCTAGCAGCTAAAAGGAAAACTAAAAAATCTTCAAAACACTCAATTGTGACCCCAATACAGTGATTTTACAGCAGGCGTTTGTTGACGTCCGACAAAGGAGAGAAAAAAAAAACAATACTGGTGATTTGTTTCATTTGCCACAATGTCACTTTTTATTTTTGCCATTGTGTCAACTCATTTGAGAACTATGTGGTAACACTTGTTAAATTTGTTGCAAAAGTTTAACTTTACCATGAAGTAAATACATGACCAGGTATAGTAATTTCAGTTAATATTGTTATTTGCAGAGCTTCCTATGTCCCCTGTGAAGTTGACAATTTCCAGACCAACGCTGTTTTGCACTAACTCGGCGGCAGGTAAAGCTACTGCCTTTATTCAGTGGCAGGTTAGCGGATTGCATGGAAAAGAAGCCAACTCCACTCTGGTATTTGTGGTTTCTATCCGAAGGGTGGATGCCGAGAATTGGAATGTCTTGGGCCATGTAAGTCATTCCACACTAGCGATTTGAAAAGATTGTAGTATCCGGCTTTCGGCTTACTTGACCACTCCCCTATCACAGAGTACAAAACAGTTGTACAGGTTATACTTTATACCACGTGGCAATGGTATGTTTATGTTTTATTGAATGACAAAATTATACCTTCCACGGCCCTTCGTCGGTACAAATCAACTAGGAGACATGACCTACCGGTTGTCTTTGGCAGATATATCCCCCTTAGACACGATTCGGCGCCGTGGAATCAATTATTCACCAGGAGAGACCGGAATCTGATTACTCAAGTGTGATATTTAACAACAGCCGAAGAAACATAACAGCTTCAGGATTGTGAATTCAGTGGTACGGAATAAGGTTGACATCTAGGTCCCCTGATACTGATTCTAATTAACCAACTTAATTTATCAAAGTGGTCTCTAGTCAGTACAAGCCTTTATCTGTATAATAGTCTGCACTTGTATTCCTTCTCGTCACCAAATTGTCTTGATCTGGTCAAAATAATCAACTGTAAAGTCTCTAATGTTACCATTTCCAGATTCCTTGTAGCAACGCATGCGTGGACAATATTTACATGTTCGGTTCTGTTGTAGACTTCCAGTGCAGCTTTACCAATAGAGCGATTAGACTCTGGACAGTCGTATCACGTCCGAGTCACGTCAGTGTTAACCAGTGGTATTGTGGGTAGGCAGCAAGAAAGTGAACAGATTTCATTGCTGCAAGGTGAGAATGATTTTAAACCCTTGTCGTTGTGAGTTACTAAATCGTTACTTATCGATACCGTCTTGGAGTTCAGTGTTCAATAGTTCTTTGTAGACGATAACAGAAGAAAACTTAGGGAAACAATCTTCAAAAATTAAATAAATCAGTAGAGATGTACGATGTTTATAACGGTTAACACTGTAGCTAAAGAATTCAAATGGGCTAATATATTCTTAATTTGTGACATGCAAAATGTGATTGAACTGTTTTAGAAATACAGAAACATAGCCACGTTCCACAAGACCTGTCGTTTAAATGAAATTTCGTAAACTTAGAAATATTGCAACATGTATCATGATTTTCTAATAAACACAAAAACCGCGATACAAAGAACAAAAATCAAGATTGACAGCGACAAATTGTTTTACAGACGGTGAGATAGGAGATCGTCCACTATCAATATACATTAAAAACATAAGTCCATCAAACGGAGGAGCCAACGTGGTGGTTGGATGGATTTCTGGACAAAGTAAGTAGTTCACCAGGAATTCCCTCACAGCTTTTAACATCTGAACACAATTATGTTCAAAAAGATATGTTTCATTTAATTATAAATAAAATAATGCATTTAAATTTATGTATTTACAAGTTGACTACTGAACCGAACCGTTATTATGCTTTGAGAAACTCATAATAATGTGGATGTTCCTGGAAACTTACATGAGCATATTATAACAGACGAGTTCAGCTAAAATCGCTGTTAACTTAGCTGTGCTTTATCGCAAAAAAGTAAAATTAATATTTGCAATAATTTAAAAGTCTGCTTAGTAAACTGGCGGAACTGGCGGGAGTCGATTTGTTATGGCCAGGGCTGGCTCATCTATCAGTTAAATAACTTTAAGAACGACGTCAAACTCGAACCAATCAAAGGCTATAGAAAAGATAACGTAGAAGCTTTAAACACACATTCATGTATCTTTTCTTCAGGACCCGCATGTCGGTTAAGATTCTATTGTTTACCCACAAATTGCCAAGGGGATGGAGTTCAGCAGGTTTTGGAGGTAAGAAAAAATGCAGTTCTGTTTTTACCCGTTATATTTTAGTATAAGATTCTTAAAGTTTGTCTGTTGTGTGTTAAATTTTTAATATAATTTTATTATTAAAGTGGTGGAAACATTATAGGACATTGTTCGCCTTCGTTAAATAATATGTTGATACCCATAGATGCTCATTTCACAAGATATCCAGCAGATTACTTACTTTAAGTCTTTAATAATGCAGTTGAGTTAATAAATACTATTCGCAACAGAACCCCACGAGCCGAACCAAAAAGTATCTGCTAACATAGAACTCAGATGAAAATAAGTATTGCGATCAAATGGAGAAAAACGGAAAGAAATATGTGTTTGATGTCCTACGAAAAGATATACATAACACATGCTTGAACTGCGTCTCCATATATTATTTTTGTGATACCCATACGGTCCATTTTGTCTGAAGTATCAGGTTCTGTATGGCCAGCTTATGAAACTGAAATATCAGGTTCTGTAGGGCCAGCTCATGGAACTGTAGTATCAGGTTCTGTATGGCCAGCTTAAGGAACTGAAGTATCAGGTTCTGCAGGGCCAGCTTATGGAACTGAAATATCAGGTTATGTAGGACCAGCTTATGGAACTGAAGTATCAGGTTCTGTAGGGCCAGCTTATGGAACTGAAGTATCAGGTTATGTAGGGCCAGCTTATGGAACTGAAGTATCAGGCTCTGTAGGGACAGCTTATGGGACTGAAGTATCAGGATATGTAGGGCCAGCTTATGGATTTGAAGTATCAGGTTATGTAGGGCCAGCTTATGGAACTGAAGTATCAGGTTCTGTAGGGCCAGCTTATGGAACTGAAGTATCAGGTTCTATAAGGCCAGCTTATGGAACTGAAGTATCAGGTACTGTAGGGCCAGTTTATGGAACTGAAGTATCAGGTTTTGTAGGGCCAGCTTATGGAACTAAAGTATCAGGTTATGTAGGGCCAGCTTATGGAACTGAATTATCAGGTTATGTATGGCCAGCTTATGGAACTGAAGTATCAAGTTATGTAGGGCCAGCTTATGGAACTGCAGTATCAGGTTATGTTGGGCCAGCTTTTGGAACTGAAGTATCAGGTCCTATAGGGCCAGCATATGGAACTGAAGTATCAGATTCTGTAGGGCCAGCTTATGGAACTGAAGTATCAGATTCTGTACGGACAGCTTATGGAACTGAAGTATCAGGTTCTGTAGGGCGAGCTTATGGAACTGAGGTATCAGGTTTTGTAGGGCCAGCTTATGGAAACCTGTCTTCCATTCTGTTGATAGAGCTAGCCAGACTTGATCGAGCTTCCGTATGTAAGTCTGAGTCTTTATGCAGACAAAGCCAAACTTCAGTACCTCACATAAATTAGCGAACAGTGGTCTTTTTCACAAAGCCTTCGCAAATTTACGCCCACTCACATACTATGACGCCCAGAGTTGACGGTACTGTGTCGCCACGTCAACTGCGTCTTCGAAGATTCGCAAACATTTTGTGAAAACTGTTGTAAACATATGCAAGCTTTTGGAAAGAGAGATAAACTCTGCAATGTACAGAGTTAACATAATTTGTTTCATTAAAACACATAGGCTTTCTGATTAGGGTAAAATTCAAAGTTGCTGTCGTCGTTGATCTGTCGAATACATAAATAAACAATCGTAAGTTTTATCTTTACATGAATTCTGAGTTTGATCTCTAGAAAGACGAACATCTGAAGCTTGGCGTCAAGCGCATGGTTTATACTGGAATTAATCAATACACAGCTGTAACCAGATGCTCCGATCGGATACCACTATGATTTTGTTTTCTTTTGATCTTTCAGTTGTGTTCTCTAAAAAAATCTTAAGGAATAGCTTATTTTGGGCTCATGTGGACATTTCGTCTGGTCTATACAGCGTTCAGCAGACTTGCAGGAAATTGTACTTCCTGCACCAATCACTCCTCTATTCATACAGGAATGGAAATTATGACATCGTTTGAATATTTTTATATATAGAACGAGCAGCTTACAATAGATAATTAATATTCCCTTGAATCGTCTTAGTTTGAAATTCGTTTTTCTACGAGGGCCGCACCGCCAATTAAGCGATGGGCTAAATTGAGCCCTCTCCACTGTATACGGTACAAAAATGCGAAAATGGCTTCACGCGTTTCGTCGTTGTTTACTCAGCATTTCGTGTACCTGGTGGACTTCATGCCATAATGTATGGATCAGAGATATCTGTGTCCTCTAAATAATAACATCTTCCACTCAGACTGGAATTGACATCAGAACGCATAGAAAAGCAAACATCAAACATGCAACTTTTGCGTGTAAACCCTTTTGCCGAATTTGTTTGAGTTAAATTTAATCGTCACCAATTTAGACGATTTGCATTGATTTGTTTAACTGACCTAATGACAAATTTGCCTCTTCGTAGAATACTTATGGTGTCAAACTAATAATTTTACAACTTATGATTTCTGATATTGATTTTAACATACCCTTTTCGAAAAAAAGTTTACGTACATAACACAGTCTATGAAATGAAGAAAAAGACAGTTAGATTACATATATGCAACAGATGACCGACAGTTTGATTTTATTTGAATATTGTTTGTGCACATTATACGAGTAATAATAGGAATGTCACATTTCATTATATGCTAATTCTAACATTAAATGGAAATAAATATATAGAATAAACGTCTCATGAGACCGTTAACAGTTAACAGCTATAGTCAAAGAATAACCAAGTCATCAGTTTTTCGTATGTAAATGTAATGCTCGGGTGGTTTGGTGGGAGCCTCCTGTGCCCTATTGTTCTCTGAACTAAAGGGCATCAGGAAGAGCATTTGTTTTTGTTGTCCTGCTTTATGTCCTGTAAATGTATTGTCTTTAAACTTGCCGGCGTCACTTAGGGTAGTTTTCTTTACCCTTGGACTGGCATGCCGCCATGTAAGGGAATTAACTTTAAGTGCGTCGTAAAACCCCAATCAATTAATCTACAGCAACTATAAGAAAACGATCTTATAAAATATAGATTTTCATATAGTGCACCATAGAGATTTCAGTGAAAGATTTTGTTCCTGAAAACTAACAAAGTATGAACATTGTGTTTTTGGTTATGAATATTCAACATTCAAATGAACGGAATTAATCGCCTACTTTAACTTTAACAACTGCTTCAAATTTACTCTGTACATCTTTATGAACAAAGTACTTGAGTTAAGTAAATATTTTACGATTGACAAAAAAAAAAATAACCGCACTGGGCTTTTATTGGCAAACTATTTTTTGCTTTAAATTAGCAATTTCTTTGGGAAACAAACTGTTGGAGTAAATCGCTGTATAAACTCATTTCATTTTAGGCATTTTCGAAACAGATATCTATTACCTAAACGTATTTTTGTAATTTAGCACATTAGGCAAGCAGAAGTGCTCTTACTCATGTTGTTGTTGTATTAGGTTACACGTGTTTCAACTTTTAAAAATATGTATGTGCAATCGTAGCTTTAAGAAAGACATGTAATACAGTTCAAAGGAGGCCGAAGTGCTCCTTCGTGCATATCATGTAACATATTATTTGAATTTGTATTAAATAAATAGATTGGATAAAATATACCGAAAAAGATGATGCAAGCAGGACATCAACAGGAAACCTCGTTAGGCAATGGTGAACAAAGGCATGCCGACATCGAGTCATCATTTTTTAATAACCCACCGGCTTTATAGCGGATCGCCGATATTAGACCATTATGGCAAATAAACAATCGACCGCCTTACGCAGCGCATCAAATGAACCAATATTAGTCACTTGCTTTACAACAGTGCTGGCTTCATTTAGGCATTCCAACATTAAACAAATATATTTTATAAACTTCAGGTTAATTATCTCTCACGTGAACTAAGAAATACTGGTATAGGGTCAGCCCTGATTATATAAATTCATTGGTGCGTGGCTGACGGCCAGGGTTGAATCAATTCTGAACGAATAACTCCATGTGCTTACCGATATTGCCGCAATGAAAAGCAACAAGACCGAATTAGCTCAATACGTTTATGTTTGTTGGGAAGTAAAGATATATGATTTATTCACCAATCACAATAATAAAAAGAATTTTACACACATAAGTTTATATATTTTGTATAAGCTGTCGGTCCTGGGTTAGCAAATTGATTTATTTGCCGCGGTTACAAGGGCAAAAATTGGTGGGTTTGCACTAGCCAGCTTTGAGCTGGATCCGATTTAGGTTTGCGTTTACACTGCAAAAAAAGGTGGACTAATTCTGATCCGGATCTGAACAGTCCGCCTTGTTTGACCCACAAAATTTGATGGGTAAGAAGTATTCCACATCAGTATAGTTCACCCACAGGTGGCGTTGTGAAGTTTTCCTTTGTTTTGCCGTTCGCTTAGGCTAACAGGCAGTGTGCCAAGATTCCCGCGAAGCTTGCTGGCAGGGATGTCAAAATGTTCGTGTAACCGCAACCCGCCATTAATTTGCGGACTAAAAAAAAGCCGGCTCTGATCCGCATCAGAGCCGGCTCAGTTTAGTTCACCTTTTCGATGCCCGTGTAACCCCGTCTTTTATCTCTGGTGTGTCTGCTACAATATCTCCATAATTCATTATTTGCTATCACTCTTATCAAGTTTGTTCAAAATGGTTGGTTCAAAATGGTCGTGGTGCGAACAAAATCATAGACTCCAAATCACAGAAACATGGACCCCAAATAGATGTACCGGGTCCGAAAAAAAGGAATATCTTGTTACCACATTATTTAAGTTTTTCCATACCCTTTACCCCACTGATTTATATAAGTTTTCTTCATTGACAGCCTGTTTTGTTTTTCTTTAACAGCGTGTCCTGAATAACCAATGGACGGTGCAGAATCTACAATATGGTTGTAACTACAAGGTTTTAATGCACGCTTACGGCTCTTCAGACAGGAACGCAGAATATACCAGTCTTAATTTTACAGTTCCCACTTGTTTAAGCTTTATGCAGTTTAACTACACATTATGCGGTGAGTGGTGTTTATATTTCTTGAAGGATTAGCCATAAAGTTGTCAAAGAAAAATGCTGTTACTTATTAACAAACAAATTAGTTTTCTACAATGGTCAGATGTACAAAAATATTTGAACAAACAATTTTCTAAGATCAGTTGTCAAAATCGGGCTTCATTAGACCCTTTGTGAGAACCAAATCTTATGCATGCTACGTACGTGTCTGTTTGTATTTAAAAGATACAGGGTATGCTATATCAGTATTATTGTAAGTATAGTCAGCAAGAAGAGTGTGAAGTATTTAACGGTGCCCAATAGATCGAGCAATGTACACAGGCAACTTAAGTGAGTTCGCTACAGTCTGATAGTGTACTGCGATGTTGTAATTTTATTAAAGATTATTCTGGAAAATGTCAATGTTCTTCAGTTTTTACCTTGCTCCAAACTATTTTCACTCCAAAAATCCAATTAAGTTCTCGTATGAAGGATAACACTTGTATATTTCAGCTCCGACGGAACCTCAGAATGTCTCGTATACGGTTACAAACAGAACTGAAGACAACGCTGACCTGATTATCACGTGGTTTCCACCCATGCACACATCGGTTGCAAACAAAATCAGCTTTTATAAGATTCTTTGGTGGAAAATTCCAGATTTTACAGCGGATAAATTTGACGAACCACATCAAGGCGCTTTACAGTTGGATGGGGTAGGTGAATATATTAGTACGATACTGCTGTTTTCTTTATTACTCTTAGTTGTACCTTTGTTAATTGTTGTCCGTTAGGAAAATGGCGCTGGTTTCAGTCCGTCACCACATATATAAGGTAAAGGCCCGGGGAAAATAGAATATTGCAATATGACCAACATCTAGAACTGAGATTATGCACTGGTCATATAAACTGCATCTTCTGAAAACTAAGGTTTATTACCAATTACATAACTAACAATGATTAATACATGTACGTTACCAAATAGCATATTTAAAATGTTGAAAAATGATAAATTTTGTTCCCATCTGAACTGATTGATGCACAGTGGTACTCAGTGGAATATCTTACTGATATAATCAGTCGATGTTGAATATAAGATATCCTGAGCATCAAAGGCTTTCGAAACCGTTTCTTTTCTTGACCAAAAGTGTACATCGGTTGTAACGCTTGACACTTTTATAATGTTAAAGTTTGTAAAGAAAATTAAATTCCTACATTTATGTTGCGGTGACACTGTGTATTATGACGTCATTTCACGTATTTATAACAAGAGTAGATCAATCGAACATATCTTACGTATTAAGATTATTGGTTGTTAGGGGAATAGCCACAATGTTTCACTTCCTTTTCGGCCAAGTCTACAATTATCTACTTGTGTGTTAATATAGTTTGTCGAGAATGCTGTCCAAAACCAGAAATCATAACCAATAAATACAGGGCAACTGTACATTGCATGTTAAAAATATACATAAAAAGTTAACAGTCCGACCCCTCCACCCCGTTTATGACAATAGCTCTGATATGGTTACCTAAATCATATGTCATCATTAGTGTAGGTTAAAATGTTGTATGGCGTCAACAATGGTAGATATATGGTACAGATGATTGATATGTTCCGATCTATGTCTTATTTCAGACCAGCAATAATGTCAGTCTGCCGGGATTCAAGCCTAGTCACAGATATTCTGTGTCATTGTTTGCTGTGACCCCAGGAGGTCAAGGTCAGACGGTAACATTAGTTATCAGATTTCCCGGTAAGATAATCATCGTAACTATGTGAGAACAATTCCTTGTCGTCTTAATGAATATAACCTGAATAAAGATGCGGCGAAATATTCCAAAGTTAAAAATTTGTGGATTATCACTTGACATATTTAGACGTAATCCAAGAATATTAATGGTAACATAGCGTGGCTTTTCGACGAAAATTCCTCCATAGATGTGGGATTTTCCAGAGCGAAGATGCAACTATAAGATCCAGTACATGTTGTGCTATATAATTGTGGCCTAAGTAGAGCCTACTTTTATATTCATGATTTATATATTGTTGTAAAGAGTAATCACACTGGCACAGGGGTATCTATATATAAGTATATAGCTCGAATCCCGGTGGAGGCAAGCACAATTTTCTTTCTCTAGATTTATACAAAAATATATATTAGTATATGTTGTAATTTCTACTTTGTCCAGAGTTAGAGAAAGATGCCCCTGCCAAGAACAACATACCCCTCCTGGCAATCCCTTTGTCATTGGTGACCATCATCGGAGCTATCACAATTTATGTCTGTCGGCGTAAGTCATTGCTTAGTAAACACCAGACGGCAATCAAGTCTGTCAAATGTGGAGCAGCTTTTACGGTAGGAACGTCACTTATGTAATTAATAAAAGCAAAGTTTAAGATTTGCATGCTCACCCAAGATTCGAACCATGGTTCATAACCGATTTAGCTACACACGAACGAATTATGGCAAATTGATGCACTAAACTTGATCATTTTATTTGTAATGAATCCTATACCAAAGTCAATCATATGGTAAGGTGTGAACTTGTTATCGTTGTTCTCTACTATGAGATCTGCTGTGGCTTTTCGATGCAGTTATATGCGCCTAGCTACTTTAGGGAGAGCCCTGTTGTCACGCCTTTATTTACGACATATATGATTGTTAACAATATGATTGAAACTGTATCCATGAAGCTCGTCAACAAGACATTAATAATACATCTGCGTGATTATAACATCTGCTCTTATTATCGGTGTT
>JAVFBZ010140244.1:0-21542 GCA_032466195.1 Katharina tunicata
CCCCCCCCCCCCCCCCCCCCCCCCCCCCCCCCCCCCCCCCCCCCCCCCCCCCCCCCCCCCCCCCCCCCCCCCGAGAGTAACGATTCCGTTAAACACTGTATGTTTGAGTGGGGCAACGATTGAAAAAGTAATAGAAACTGAAATCAATGTTAATGAAAATGGCCAAACTTTGATTAGGTCAAAGAAGTAACACATCAATTAAAACCAAACATATGTGTTAATTTAAACGTGCATTAGTGGCCATTAAAAAAAATACTTTAGTCAAGTAATTATCACATTATAGTTTTATCTGTAAAGTGATGTTACAGTGAACTTTAAGAGTGTAAGGTGAGCCTAGCGAAGGCGAGGATAAACTCAGAGTGGCTACTTCCCTTTTAAGTGTAAACTCTAGAAATCGATAGAAATTATCATAATATGAAGATTTTCTAATTACTATACAAATAATACGTGCTTTTGATTCTGCGGAACACACTTAAATTATACATCAATATATGTGTTCTACCTGTGTAAGATCGCGATTTCACGATGCCAGGTAATTTGATTTGTCCATTGTTTTGATTAACTTAAAACTTACCTAGTAAATTATATATGAAAACAGGATATTGTTTTGTTGTGGAATGCACAGACGCCATCAGATTCAAAGAGACTTGCAATTGGACAAAGAAATGTCTTACTTTAAATTAATCTAATTCTATATTAGTTCGAAAATCAATAGTCTATTATTTTACGACGGACAGAATTGAAGTCCTAGCTTAAAGCTACTGCCAAGAATAACTGGGGTCTAAGGTTAACCCAGTGCAGTGTATATCTGTCCACGGGCCGCTTCCGCCCTCAAACCCAATTAATCTGAATTCTAACTTTTTCGGAATCGCTGATACAGCTGATGTGAAATCAAATATGAACTCTCCCTTGTGCACAATTAACACAGCACACACCCACACATTGTACTGTCAGAGTATGGTGAAGTTTGAGACAATTTGTCCTGGCCACATTACAACTCTATTCTAACGGAGCATGTCAGCATCTAGTTTGAAACAAACATCATTAATTTGTTAAAACCAGGCTATTTTCAACCTGGTACGGTGGAAAAAGAGTCAAATACCCGAGTCACATTTAAATCTTCATAGCATATAACGAGTTTAACAAGTTTAAGACAAGCATCATTTATTGATTGAAACAAGGCTCTATTCACTTCTCTAACCTGACACGCTGAAATGGAGACAAATATCTTAGCAGAGTTACAATTAGATTCGAATTGTGCACGTCAGATTCTTGTTTTAGACAAGCCTAATCCACTCACAGCAAAGCGTCGCTGTTGACATCTCAAACTGTCAATCAGGCGTTATACTAGGCCAGGGTAAATACTGAAAACAGACAAACCACTATCACAATGCGTCAGTAAATATCACACGCTAACAGAATGAAACTCAAATGACATTATAATGAAGTTCGATATCTCTTTTATAATTATTCTGGCAGCTGTAATAATTTTGTTTTGGACGTTTTATCGAAATCTTACACCCTGAAAGCGTAAAAAGTTCAAAATGACATCACCGTACAGATAAAGCTACATAATGTGATAAATACTAGTCTACAATAACTTTAGATTGAATTTAAGTTATAACTAACGATGTAAGAATCTGTTTAGAAACGCCATGGAATAAAACATCCAAGGCCATGTACGCCACATTTGTACGTCTTATTCTCCTTCGACGCTTTAAACTGAAAGGACCTTTAAATAGTTAAATGAACATGCTTTTAATGTAAACATAAACTGAATGAATAAACATCGTTTACTTGTAAAATTGGGAATATACATGCTTTGCCCACTGTAGCATAATATAGAACGTCTACTCAAGACAGTTGTTGTCAGTGGCCATAGCATGTAATGTACAATATATATTACGAGACCTAACACCTTTCAATATTACACTGTAATTCTGACCGTATATTGACTGGTACGGGTCGTGTGAATATTGAACAGCGGTGAACAAGTGGACCAATTTCTCACGGAATGTGATATAACAGGAATTTATTTTACACTTCCGCGTTCGAACACAGCCTTTGAAGTGTTGTATTGATTTGTGATTCGATCAATAGCTTCGTTGGTTTTCGGTTTTTGTCAACATAATTCATTTAATTTGAAAATATCAATTGATTTCTTTGGCACGAGAAATGAAAGCAATCAGCAGGATTATGTTTGACAACACGCTCTCATGTCCAGTGTTTGCTTAACACCGCTTTGTCCAGGGCATAAAACCGCGATTTAACCCGAGCCTATCCAAACCAGTTAGCGGGCAAAAAAAACGAACATGAACCTGCACACGCGAATTTCCAGTAACAACAACGAAAGAACAACATGTTAATATTTAATATTTACTGCGTAATTCTTCACACACTACCCAGTCCATTCATTGTCACAACATACAACTGAAGCCTGTTTCCCACAACAAGGCTTGTTACTGGGAAGCCCCTGTGCCCTGGTTCGTTTCAGGCTAAGAGGCAACAGGAACCAGACTTATTTGTGGCGATTTGTACTGTAAGATACCCTCTTTGTATTATTGCCTTGTTTAATGTGTCCCATAATTGTACAATATAGCCATTGTTCCCAACCGTCCGACAGCGGCCACTCTCTCCCAGTCGCTTTTTGTGCCGCTCTGTGCGATAATTAAAGACCAATTCACACCGGACGAGACACGACAGTCGCGCCACTCAGAAACAAATAGAGCACTACTTATTAAGTAATACAGTTCACACAGTCGCGCGACAGTTGCCAGCGATGTTACGTACCATTGTGACGTTATCATAGAAGCGAGGAGCATAGTAATGAATCGTGTCGCGTCGCGTCAGGTATATTTGGCTCAAGCTCTAATCGGGACAACGAGTGAGACTGCGGAGACCCTGTCAGTGTATACGGTATAGGTATGAATCCTTTCTTCGACCTTGCGTACATACGAGAGCTTGGTGTGTTTCCGGAGGCTGCGGAGATTGCAGAGTTTTTATTATTTTTTTTTACAAGGTTTCTTTCCGGTTATCCACTATACACAGGTAACCCAGTCGCCATATAAGTGAAGACCGACGTCAAACGGGGTTCAATAATACAATGTTATCTGTTCTTAGATGACGACAAGCCGTGCATAGAAGGGCTATCTCAAATTTCAATTTCAAAGTAATATATCTCTGGACCAATTCCTGTTCTGTATAGACTATGAAATGTCTGTGATCCAAGATTTAAATACAAACAATAAAAATGGCTTGACCACGGAGGCAAAGCGCAAATACAATTTTAAAATGAGAATATCATCTTTTTGAGGTAGTTTGATTCATGGTGTTCATGGGAGATCATATATTAAATTCTTCGGTAAGAAGTTTAGGAATATAAGGGAATTTTCCGGTGACTGCGGAGATCGCAGAGTGGATTTTACAAGATTTTCTCCCGGTTTTCCAATGTATATTGGCTACGCATGTGGTCATATAAGTAAAATACCCTTGAGCACGACGCTAAAAAACGTGCAAATAAATAAATATATAAATAAATCTTGGATAAGGAAGTTTAGCGACCATCTATAACTGTTCAAACAGTCCTGGATTAATTAGAGAAGATCTGCTGATTTCACATGTACTTAATGAACACCCTTCTGGCAAATTCCCTTCCAGGATAAACATAGATTCTACGTTAGGATTCCCACTTCCCTTTTAACCTTTCTTTAACTCCTGGGGTTGTTCTGTGTCAGACGGGGGGCTGAACTCTGTCTAGCCATTGGACCACTTCTCCCGGCGCTCTCAAACTGCTCCAGTGTTCACGTACAAAACACTGGTCAATAGGAGAGATAAATATGTAAAGTTAGTGTTACCCGGACGCAGGCAGGGAATTCGGCTCAAAGGCAACAGTCCGATCCTGTTGTTAACTTGAACATATCCAGCCATATATACACCAGCTTTTCCTGTTCCTTGCAGCTTGAAGCCTTTAGGTAACGGATGATCAAATTTGCACGGTACACAATTACCTGATCATTTTCTTGATGAGAGATTTTTCTTTGAGAACTGGCAAGGTGTAAAAATAGTTTTCTCTGGCGAGGTAATTATCCAGTCAGCAGTTTTCATTGATTCTATTTCTCCACCGATTAATTCCTGGATATATATTTACGTAATAGATGTGGAGTTGAAGAGTTCTAAAGCCAGGAGTATGGCGTTTAAACCGACTTGTTCAAGATTTTACGAATAACTCATGTGGTAACTTTCACACTGGACTATCAGATACTAATACGACTGGATTATTATTAGTATACATACTTTTATCCATTGCTTTAAATCATAACTCGGTAAGTACAAACTTATGCCTTTTTTTAAAATTTTTTGTTTAAAAGTAGAAATCAGAGTAAAACGTGATTGCGGGAAATGTTAAACGTGACCTAGTCATGAAGAAAGACCTAGTGTACAGACTTAAGCATTTTAACATATCAGCTTATAATTAATTAAAACGAATGGTTACAGGAGATTTTCGGGGTATTAAATGAGATATTTTATGTCTGATTACACGAGATAATACACGGATAAATAGATAGGCTACCCATGCTATCATTTTTACCACACACCTGGAATTCTGAATCAAAGGAGGTGTTTTATTGACGCCTATTAAAAGTGTGTTCAGAATATGATATTTGTCCTAGGTTTTGTTAGAATAAGGCATACCGTCTTAGCTAGCAACCTGCTCGTCCTGCGAGAGCTATCAGTTACACTATAATTCGAATTACAAGTGCCAAGTAGAACCCATGTAATTCTGTCAGTTTGATTCTAATGCCGCCAGATTCTCCTGTTTAAATATTATCTTAAGCTCATGATGTCCTCATAAAGTCGAGAAGTTGGGCATCAATATGTCCAACGAGATATTGATAATATGGGCAACTGTGCCACTTTATATTTGCTACAAATCACTCGTTAAACATTCTCTGTTGTGTTTACTGAAATGACAGCATCAAGTTCAATACTGTCTTTATTTACAATGAAGATAAATGAGTAAGATTTTTAAGGATTACTGTCCCGTTTGAGTCTGGTGACTGTGCCAAATAAGCACACCTTCATCGACGCCAAAAAAAAAGTCGAACATAATCCTGCTATGGATATGAAAATGTTACAATTTATATATGACAGTTCTTGTAATCCCTTTGATTTTTAACCGTGAACATTTTTTGTGGATTGACAATTGACGGTCTCTGGCCTGTCTGCGAACGAACAGGCTGTCGTCAAACATTATAAGAGCAGTTATACCTTAAATAGTTCCGACACTAGTTAAGATGCATTTGTATAGTTATTAAATTAATTAATTTAATACGTTTATCATGTGGGGCTCAATTGCATATGAAACAACTATCTTTCCAGTACTGTGAAAACTGTGACTGGGGTATAGTTAGGAAGGGTTATTTCCGTTAGGTGTTATTCGATCAGGTGGTGTTCAAGTCTAAGTGAATACGTGTAATGCGTAAATGAGGTTAGGATTTTACGGTTACAGATGGTTAAGACAACCCCAAATATATGTTAAAAGGAAAAAAATTATTTTCTAATTGCACTAGTTTGAAACTGCAGTTGAATTAACCATATATCATCTTTGAAATCTGGATTCATTTAGGTTTATAACGAGCTTGCTTTGCTTATTTTATTTCAGTCGTTAAACGAAAGTGTGTAATTGAACAAGAAACTCCCGCAGAACACCTGCAAAAATGTTATGACATTTATTTTATATTTAATGTCAAATTATGCAAGAAGTCGGTTTCATTTATATCGCTATATTGTAACACCCGACCCTCGCTCTTTAGTTTACTTAATCCGTTTGATGTGGTTTTATTCCAAGTAAAAACAGATCAACTCGGCATTAGCTTAATGCATTTCCTGTTTAAAAAACACTACTCATGAAAAAAATACATTTATTGAATACATTCCTTATTCAGAATCAACCCAAGATGCTGACTACTTATCAAGCTTGTAAGTGTTGGATGGTAACTAAAATATGTTATTATAAAATTGAATTTGTCCCTACTTTATTATATTATTGTATATATGCAATATAATAAGGTAAGGACAAATTCAATTAATTTTTTTTTTCCATTGCGTATGTGTCGCAAAAGTAATTAAAACGCAAAACGGTAATTGCTAATTACATATTTTATTTACTACCCAACACTTAAAAGTCATAAAACCGTGGCGCTGGAGATTAAATCTCCGCTTGGTCAAATTCAATTCAAACTATTTTTCCTCTCATTTAAGCACACACATTATGTTACAAGAACAAGCTACACTAAAAGTTGTACTGCAGTGATTCTGCGATGGATAGTAGCAATACAGTGTAGAAACAGACGATCAGGGTTTGTTAAGGGCTAGAGAGTGAGGAACGATGGCATAAGCTGGTTACACACGCTGCTGTTTACTGATGGGATTCACCGTGTTGATATGACAAACAATCAGAGATACACGTCATTCCACGGGCTGCTGTAGAGATTTATCGGGGGAAACCCATTGATCCACAGTTGTTTCTACGTTACCTGCTCCGTTGAGCAATAAAGTCATCCTTTGGAGCAATCTTCCAACTTTCGTCCACCAGGTCATGACAAACCTGCTGTAAACCACACGCAGCGTCCGTTTGCCCCAAATAAGAAACTCGTTGACGGATTGTAGAGTTTTTTTTCTTCCAGAAAATGAGAATAACAGCTGACAATAACATGATCTGATACACAAGAAGTGTAAGTCAGCAAAGTCAGCAAAAAGATCCCTTTGACCATCACATTGAGCTAAGGGGCATCAGGGAGCAGATCTATTGTCGTGTCCTGTGTGGAGTCCTGTCCTTGTCTGCTACCAGTGTTTAGGGTGGTTTCCTTCACCCATGGGGCTAGCTAGCCATCAATATACGTGAAACATCTTTAAGTACGGCGTGAAACCCAATAATACATAGCTTATATATGTGTCATTTAAAAGTTGAAGGCAATACTAGTAATGCCAACTTCTTTATAGATTCCAAATTGGTATATTTGCTCCGAAGTTTCTATCGCGTTTCAGAGATCGTTATCACGTAATTACATACAGGATCTCGTAGTTCTGAGGGCTTGCCTAAAGCACTGAAAGGTTGTCACGGGGAATGAAGAAGTTTTTGGTCAGCATAATACCTACAGTGTCTTATGTAAAGAGTCTTAAATATCTAACAGAGTAAATTGACAAAAAGTGACTCTTGATGAGTATTATCTCATTTCGTAGATTAACGATGTGAGTTAAACTACACAGATGATGCCATGTATTTTACCGTTTAACGATCTGATATAAAAGATTGAATTAGATTGTTTTAAAATGATTTAGTGTGCGATAAGATATCTTAAAAGCTTAATTAATAATCACAAAATTCATAGATTTTTTAAGAAAGTTTTTGCGTTTACTCATCCACTCAGATTTGTAAGTAAAATGAAAGTTTAGAAAACAAAAACCCTGAAAACTAGAAATTCTGACAGTCATTTAAACGAGGATGTGTCAATTTGTCAAATCTGGGCCATGCATTGATCTACCGACGTTATTTCAAGTCAATCATTTAGCCGCGTCTGCATTATAATATTCTGGCAGAATTTTCAGTGTTCAGTTATTTTGTTATTATAAAACTTTCAAACTTTTAACCCACAAATATGATGGTAGAATTAGCTTTACTTCTTTAGAATAATATTTATAACTCACGTGATGCTTTGAAATCACAAAATACAGTGCGAATGTGACTTTAGCGATTTTAACTTGGCATGTTATATATGCTTGGATCAATGTTAACACCAAGGCTAAGTATGAAGAGAATGTCGATATGACCAGTACAGCTGGACAGAGGTTTAAGCTATAACCACGTTGTATGGACAGACGATTGGGAGAACAAATTTCGGGTTAAACAATGGGGGTCAATTCTCCAATATCAGAAATTCTCACATTAACATAATATGTCTGCGCATCCATGGCATAGTTTCAAGTGCATTTCAGCCAGTACTTTATTTGTGTTTTTTGGAAAATATGAAAAAAAAAATACCAATGATATTTAGAATAATAAAAAACAAACATTATATTTCCTTGAGGAGTACAGTGCACTTTAAATCAAACTTTGACCAAATATTGATAAAATATTGGGTCAAAGTCTATAGTATATATTATTCCTGTATCATTTCACATAGTTTTTTTTTTATTGCCAAGTGATTTATCGATATCTGATATAGCGCTATCAAATACTCAGTTATCCATATCGCAAAATGTGGTTGGATTTTAACCAGCGATGCCCGTCCAGCGGTCATTGTTTATATGGTATGGTTATTATGGTGAATGTGCCCTGCATACATTTCTTTGTGGTATGTTATCTAACAGACCGTTAACTTTCAACGAAGCTTTGAGCAACAGATCTTCGAAAAGAATCTGTGCGTCATTAGTATTTATTGAAAATGGGTATTCCGGATATATATGTAAATTTGTTTTTCTATTTTCAGATTTCCTGGACTTCTTGGTGCGTCCACCATCTATCACCGCGATGGCCTTTAGTGGATGGTATCGATTGAGCGCCTTGAGTTTTCTACTGGCAACAATATCAATTGGTTGGAAAGTATCAGCCTCTTCACAGAAGACTGGCGGGTGCGTCCAGGAAGTGAACTGTCGCAGGCCACATTGTGTATGTCCATCTATCAAAGCGCCATTGGGAATGCAGCGTCGAGATACACCGCAACTGGTGTATTTCACATTTGACGACGCAGTAACAGACTTCACGTCTCGTGCTTTCAACACTCTTTTCCCGCCAGAGAGAACAAATCCAAACGGTTGCCCAATACCCATGACGCTGTTCATTTCCCACTACAGTACAAATTATAACCTAGTGAGGGCGTTCTACGAAAGGGGCATGGAATTGGCTGTTCATTCGGTAAACCACAAACATATTCGTTCTTCGGATGACATGTTATATGAAGCGGTTCAACAAAGGAAGAACATAGCAAGGGAAGCTAAAGTACCGATTGACAAAATCACGGGATGGCGAAGTCCGTTTCTACTTCCCTACGGCGACAAACAGATAGAGATTCTAAAAAATAATGGATTTGAATATGACAGCACATTAACTATTGACAGAGCTGGACTTGATGGTAATACTTATTGGCCGTTAACAATGGACTACGGATGGCCTTATTCGTGCATGGTTGTTCCATGTCCAAGTTCCAACTTCACCGGTTTCTGGGAGATCCCCATTGTCTCTGTTATGGACTATCAAAAGTCATTCCCCTGCCAATATATTGATGGGTGTGTACAACCCCCACCCGACGCAGAAGCAGCCTTTCAGTATCTCTGGCAAAATTTCGAGAGCTATTACAGAACTAGTCATGCTCCTTTCGGTATCAACATGCACGCGGCATGGTTTGCTTGGCCAGAGAGACTTGCGGGTATGAACCGCTTTATCCAGGAACTCGGAAAACTAGACGATGTGTACATTGTTACAGTCCAGCAACTCATACAGTACATGAAGAATCCAGTTAAACTCAGTCAAGCAAGATCCTTCCCACCGTTTCAGTGCCAAAAGATGGGTGCTCCTGCTTCGGTAGGAAGAGCTGTCACGCAACCCAGGCCTAAACCTACTAAACCAACACGAGCATACACCACCAGAACAACGCAAAGAACGACAATGCGACCAACAACGCGAAGAACAACAACGCGAAGAACAACGACACGACGAATAACGACACGTAGGACAACGACACGAAGAACAACGACACGAAGGACAACGCCGAGAAGAACAACGACACGAAGGACAACGCCACGAACAACAACGACAACACCTAGGCCCACAACAAGGACAACAATCAGAACAACAAGAAAAACTCAACCACCTATGACAGTGACTAAACAAACAACCACAAGGCGACAAACCCCAATGGCCACAGCAAGAAAAACAAGCCGACGCACAACACCGAGAACAACAACACGAACAACTGCTAGGAAGCTTATTCGCACAACCAAAAAGCCAACATCCGCAGCAGACAATAGGAGGTATAAAACAGCTACACCATGGTGGAATTTGATAGATAATCCAGTCACTGGGAAACAGTGGTGGCAGCAGACTGTGTCTCCTTCTGTTGTGACATCTCACCCTTGGTGGGATTCCAGAAGACGTACACCTTATCATCGACCTACACCTAAACCTACAAAACCCTATCTTAATCGACGCACCACGACGAAGAGATGGAGCCGATACACAACTACTAGACCTACAACTACAACCCATTTAGCCCCTATCAGACAAACCACCACACGTCGCTTCAGATTGAAGCTTCCGGAGATCGTCCCAAACCCAACTGAAAAGGCATCATGGGCTTATTGGACGCGTCATTCTGTCGCCTTGCCTACTTTAAAACCAACATCGAGAACAAGAACCTCCCATAACCCCGGGAACAACAGGGAGATTTCTCAAGCGGCTGGGTTTGACCCAAACTTTATCGCTGAAGCCGACGGAACGAAGAGATGTCAACAGGGTTTGAACTGTTTTCTGCCAAACTGTTTCTGCGATGGCAAACAAGTTCCACAAACCGTGAGTCTGAAGCAAACTCCCCAGATAGTCTATATCACATTCGAAGGACCCGTTAACCCGCAGATTTATGTAGAGTTCGTCAGACTGTTCTCCTCTCGTCGACGTAATCCAAACGGATGTCCGATCAAAGCCACGTTTTTCGTCCCCAGCAGCACCACCGACCCAGGATACACCAAAACCCTATACGAAAGAGGGAACGAAATTTCTTTATTGGCTCATAGTGGAGATCCTATGAGACAGCGTGATTTATTAGCGGTTCGTACAGAAATTCCAAAACTTGACATCAAAGGATGGAGAAGCGAGAACCTGTCCCCATTGTCTGAAGGCTACTACAAGAGTCTACCAAAACACGGATTTAAGTATGATTCCACACTCATCGATACACGTGAAAGGAAAGGGGAACAACTTTGGCCGCTAACTCTCGATTATGGCTGGACACGACAATGTAACATCAAACCGTGTCCTTTAAACTCACATCCGGGTATTTGGGAGATACCAGTGGTAGCCCAGTACGATATCCATGATCGCTATCCATGTACTTATATGGACGGTTGTCACATGCAACCAGGAACAACAAACGATACGTATAAATTACTCTGGGACAATTTCCAAGCTTATTATTCAACAAATCGAGCACCATATGCGATAAATTTGCGACAAACTTGGTTTCATTATTTCTATCTTTTTAAGCTAGATGCACTTAATCAGTTTATTGAAAAGTTATTACAGATGGATGACGTTTATATAGTCACGATAACTGAAATGCTGGAATGGATTAAAGACCCTGTTCCTCTTAATGAATTAACGAACTACCAAAGCTGGCAATGTTTTTAATTTTCTTGGACATTTAGTCTTACTTTATGCATAAATTATTTGTGTAATTGTGGTATAGAATGTGATTATTGGGATATCATTTTATACCTTTCTTTCCTCTCTAAAAGAGGGTTAATCAGAGAGACAGTGGGTGATGGCGCTTTCATAGATTTCAAATAAATGTAGGCCCTACATTGGGTTAATGTACATAATGTCTTTACAACATGAGCTGTATCTGATAGGCTGGCGTACGGGAGGTAACTCATGCAGTCCTCTCCGTTGCATTACTTGATGTCTGATAAAATTGCTGTCTGTATAGTTAATACAGTTTCTTAAAAAGAAAATATGTTAAGTATTGTATAAAATTCTTGATGAAAATTTACCTGTCCTTTGTATATTTGTTTATACTTCGGTTATACAAAGTGTTGATACTGATCGGATTAGTTTACAATAAATAAATAAATGCATTTGTTAATCGCCTTTTGTTTTCGGCTTGACGTATTTTATAACGATGGAGACGGTGGAACACAGTGTGATTTAGTGTTGAAATAGTTTGATAACGATGTGTATAACATACTGAAACGGTATTTCATTTGATGTTTATTTATTAATAGACCAATAATTGGATCATAAACATAACACATACTTTATGGATTACAACTTCTGGTTTATTATCGGAGCAACGTTTCGAGGACTATTCAGGCGTCGTTCTCAAGCATATGATAAGCTTGATGTTTAACTCCATACATACACTAGAGTATTTGCCTGCGATGACGACGATTCGCAGTCGGTATCTTGGAAAAATCGGCGATAAGCTGCTTAGAAAACAAATAAATAAGCCTATATACGTTATTAATTTCTTAACGGACTCAAATACGTGCTCTGCACAAAATGTGATGATCGGAAAATGTTATATTGCATACTGCGGTTTATTTATTCACAGTTTATATTAAAAAGAAAGGGTTCATAGTTTGTAGATTTGCTTATCATTTTTTAACATTTTATGGTTTTTAACGTTTGCTACGACCAACTATTCAGGCTCTTGTTTAGGTTTGTTCCCTTTTAAAACAATATATAGAAGCAAACAAAGATCTGTAGATACAAGAAACTTTTCTCCGATTCCCGTTTTTTATTTTTATAAAGAAGCCTCCGGGTGAATTGGTTTGCCTACCAAAGACGACTTTCACGAACTATGGTACTACGTTTCGGACTGTGGTAACAAATTTAGGTCACATATTACTTTGCACGTAAATCTGTTTGGTTGTGTTATTATTTCCACTTACACACCATGGGACACAGCTCTGTTCGTACATTCAATTCCGATGCAAAAACCACTAAACATAAATTTTAAAGATAAGTTTCGAGTTGTATATGTTAAATAACCACTATCATATCGTGAATCATTATACCTCTCCGAATAAATTGCAAGCTACTTAAATCTCAGTTCGTCAGCAGTAACTGACCCCGAATCCACTATATTTTAGACAGAGAACGATTTAATTGCACATTCTACAAACGAACAGAGAGAGCATCACATCTTTTTCATACTTTTACAACAGAAATATTAGTTTTATGTTACTGTGTATTCTTTACATTCTACGTTTAAAGCACATCGCTCTTCCATGAACCCTTTAATTGAACCAGAAAAAAAGACTTTTCAATGTGAAATGTAGTCACTAAATCTGTGATGAGTGTCTATCGCCAGTAATATTTAATTGCATTTGCAAACAAACCTATATATTTCGAGGATCAATCAAACTGACATTGGCATATCGACACATATCAGTTTTGTTTTATAGACATACAAGCTATGTTATTCGCCGGTGAAGGTACATGACGGGTACCTCAACGTTAGACTATTGCTAATTATACGCTCTGGTTGAAAAGCTGTAGTGGACTTGCACTTGTAGTGCCTAATTACTCCGGCATGTTAATGTTATATAAAATATAAATTATGAAGATGATATTTAAATGACCTATAAAATATAAGTATAGCCAGTGACTAAGGCGGCAAGTATAAAACGTGAGATAGTAAAATGTTATCTTATCTAAGAAAAATGAAGATCAGTTTAACATTTATCCGCGACTTCTTTAAGTCACATATGTATCCAAAATTAGGGTTTTTCAGTAAATTATAATAACCTCGATTTTAACAATTCTTGAAGTTTGTTCATAAATCAAAACAGAAACATTGAAATAAGAAATATTCCATCGGTGCAAGGCGTGCATGAGCCAGGCTAATTCCTGCAATAATTCAAATTCAATGTAAATAGTGCGGGCCTTGTTTCATCATGTGTAGGCTCCCATCAACATAGCTTCAACATTCATTTTGAATCTTGTAAGGGGCGGCGCTGATTACCATTGACTTGCAGTAACATCGGTATCTCAAAGCGTGGCCCAAATATGACAACAAATTGACACAGCCGCATTAAAATGTTCTGCCAGGGTAGTCAGTTTTCAGCTTTTTGTTAGGATAAATCTGGGGGTGGAATTAACGGAAAGCCTCTAACTTTTATCTCTTGAGAAAAATATATAAATCTCTTGTGATTCTGTGATAACATAAAATATATAACTTTTGGGTGCGTATATTGCTTAAACTTCATCGGCACATTTAGGACAAATACCTCTCAGATAAAGGGATGTAACTAAAAAAGACAGCATTCTTTATCAAGAGTTGTTTCCCTTTAAATGTTTGAAGAATGGACATGTAGGTCTACTGGACTTGCAAATTTAAATCCGAATCTTGGCACTTATGTTTTGTCGACCAAAAAAACATAACTGTTACTTGCGCTCATTCTGGTTGAGAAACGAAATGGCTGTGTAGAGTTTGTTGGACATTTCAGTCTTTTCACTTAGGTATTCACTATAATTAAGATTTCTCAAAGAAAAGAAAGTTCCTTTTTTAAAATATAAAAGTAAGTTTTTCTATGTACGTGTCGATGTAATTTTTGTTGAAACGTTTCAGTCTCATCCACATACCGTTTAATCAAGTTAATCATTATTATTGTTCGTAGGAATAATTAAAATCATTAACTCCGTCGTAATTTTGAATTATCCACTTTGGGATTAAAATCCTTTGTTTCTGTCGATAAAACATTTTACATAAATCATGAAGAACAAACAGCCATCGGTAATACCACGGGCCTTGTATTTCACAATGGTTATTATTTGGACCCCACAAACTACTCCCATAACAACATTATGTGAATCGTAGAGCTAATAAGACGTACCTTTAATGTCCCAGAAGACGTAATGGTCTGACCCCCTAGTCATCGATCCTGCAGACTCGCCAGATAAGCATGGCCAGCTTTCAGGATTATAACTCTCAATCTCTTGTATTGACCGTATATCTAAAAGCAATGCCCAATATACTATCAAAAACTTTGACATCATTACAGACTTTTTTTTAAGAATAACACAAGAAAACATCGTATTATAAGTTTCCATACCCCAAAAAGTATAATTTTTATTACATAGTTTATTTTTAAGGACACATCTCTTAATTTTAATGGTAAATCTCGGTTCTACATTTAAAAAAAAAATGTATATGCCAATGTCCGAAAACAATTTGTCGTAAAAAGAAGAAAATAAATTATTAATTTATAAGCTTTCGTTCGTTGTCCATACTGAAGACTATTTTACTCATATAATGGCGTGCCAGTCCAATGGATGAAGGAAACCACCCTCAACACGGAATAGCTTACAATAGGCTTACATTTACAGGACGTACGACAAAACGTCGCCCGCTCTTCTTTTGACCATTTTATTCACTTACCAAGAATGACCTTTTAATCTTTACATTTATGAGAAAGATTTTTATATCTCCAAGTCCCGGTGCTCTCAAACATAATGAAGATACAGATTTATCAAATATATGAATGTTGTATATATCGCATATATCTGAGCAAGTGCCTAAATTGATATGGAAAACATCTTAACATCTTCTATATAAATTCTTTACTTACATCTAATTGGCTAGACGTTGCTTTATCCAAATTGGAAGGGCTTCCAATAATCATATTTATTCACTTTATATTGTGCCATCTATCAGACACATGAGAGACTAATATGGTTAAACTTGGCACCAACATCACATTGATCGATCTATATACAACGAAACAAGTTAATCACTGCTGATTGCATGTCTTGAAATGAAATGAAATATGTATCGTGTATTTTTTAATGTTGTGAACAGATTGATTGGGGTTTTGAGCCATACCTAAGGTTATTTCACTTATGTGACGGCGTTCCAGCCCAATGGGTGAACGAAACCACCCTAAGCGACGCCGACAACATATAAGACGCCACAATACATTTACAAGACTAAAACAAGACACAACCTCGGCTTTCTGCTGCCCATTAGCTCACAGAGCACCATGTCGCCAGAGTGTTCCCAGTCAACCGCGCGCATGTTGTGAACTTTATCTGATTTATGGATGAATTGATTTTGACATTACAAAAGTAAAAAGTTATACCGTGAAATATAGAAAAAATAACAAACAAAGACAAAACACCATTGAAATAAATTAATTTGGTTGTTTGTTTGATTAGGGTTTTACGCTGTACTCAAGGTTATTTCACTTATACGGCGTGCCAGCCTCATCAGTGAAAGAATCCACCGTTAACGACGCTGGCAACATGCAAGGCAGGACAAAACATTAACATAACATTAACAATACAGGACACCACAACAACTCGGCAAGCTGTGCCCATCAGCTCAGAGAGCACCAGGTCACAAGAGGCTCCCAAACAAACCCCCGCTGAAATCAATTAAAAACAACATTGAAACGAAATTAGAATTGTCATTCTTGTCTCTTTACTTGTTGTCGTGCTCTTTTTCAAACTGAGAATTTTTTCCGCCGCAGTTTACATTAAGCTGTTTCCAAGAATCGGAGATGACAGTGGGCGTTAAATTAAAGTATGGAGGTTCACCGTACAGGGTTAACGAGTTAATTTACTAGTCAATCGATACCACGGACTCCTTACTTCACTTGTTCAATGAATTGTTCTTGGGAATTCCAAGGCATCCTTTGAGGTTCTACGAACTATGGAGGGATTTAAGGGACAACTGTGCTGATCATTGTCACGTTATGAGTTATTTTTTTGTAAAAATGTCTTGCGTTTATTAAAAGAGATTAATAAAGATTACCATAATTTTTTGCATGATGTAAAAAAAAAAAAAATTCAGATTTTATCATATGGTCAGGTCCTGGAAACAAGATCATTTTTATAATCTTCAAACTTTAGACGACTTTTGGTTGATAAGGTGTATGACGCTTGTACCTGACTGGATAGGTGTTTTCCAATTAAGGTTGTCGTGAATGTTGTTGTGGATTTAAGTCCATATTTCACTCAGAATGGCATGCCAGGCTAATGGATGGACCACGCAGGACTCGACACATCACATCCCCAGGCAGTTTCAGCATCAGTGAATCTTCTTGTTTATGTTCACAGGATAGACGCTGTTTAACGTGTCAGAGCTAATCTTAGTTCATTCTCACTCTTTGCATTTCGTTCCGCTCCACTAGGTTTACTGTCGCATCAGTCTAAAATCGATTCTTTCTGTCTCGAGGTTTCTAACTATTCCCAACTACCAGGGATATTGCTAGTGTTTTGTGGTCGACAATGGGTAATTTTCTACTCTCATTCACTAAGCCAAACGTATTGGGATTGTTATTGGTTCTTTGGTTAGGCAACAATTGCTTCAGAACATGAGCAATGCAGTAAGAACATTATTGCTTTGCAGGCTTTAAAAACTGATTTCAGATTTAATCAAAAGGGAAAGGAAAGGGGACTAGGAGCAATAGACTCGTCTGCACCCTGAAATCTTCTTAAAGGACTGTCACTCTCATTCTCTGAAATGACCACGAACAATAAGACAATAATATCAGAAGACAAAAATATCCCATATAAATTATTTTTATAAATGCGAATAATTTTTTCCTTTCTTGCCTCCACCGGGGTTAGAACCCGGGACTCTGACTAGCAGGGCCAGTGGTCTAACCAACTGAGCTTCAGAGGCTCACGGCAGAACGACCTTGACTATTCATCCAGGTAAAGACTGCCAATCTTTCTTTACGGTAAGCACTGACACAGGGAAACTGGCAAAGCGTCATTTTTTAAAATTCTGTATATTACCCACACATGATGCTTTTCAAAATGTTTGGGGTTATTCTTATAATCTGGTTCTGGCATATATATATTTTTGTATAAATATAGAGAAAGACAACTTGGCTTGCCTCCAGCAAGATTCGAACTCGGGACTCTCGTTAGCCAGCGCCAGCGCTCTAACCGGCTGTTCTACAGATATCATCCAAACTACGATTGATCAGTTGATTGATTTGTTAGTTAATCCATTTATTACTGTTTTCAACAGTAGGCTGTGAAAATAACACAGGTGAGTAATTTTAAGTGCCTCATTTTAGATTTCTTTGTTTAATTGGGGGTTTTACGCCGTACTCAAGGTCATTTCACTTATATGACGGCGTGCTAGGCCAATCGGTGAGGAAAACCACCGTAAACGACGATGGCAACATGCAAGACAGGACAAAACATTTACATAACATTGACAAAACAGGACATCACAACAAATCGGCATCTTGTGGCCCTTAGCTCAGAGAGCACCAGGGCACAGCATTATTTCAGAAGATGTGAAGATCGTGTTTTTCCACTGCAAAGTTTGAAATTTTATCACGAATCTTAATAATATCTTTATAAAAAACTTATGCGATATTACAATCAAGTAATGTAATTCAATCAACATAAAAAACAAACAAACTCAGAAAAAGAACAGGAAATTTGACTCTGTATAAAATAGTATTAGAACATTCCGGGGTTTATCAGGTTAAATGTTGTTTATCCCGGTTTATCTATTAAATATTCATCTGGACCTTTTCGTGAGAATTGATTCAACATAGGATTGAAAATACAGGTTTTCCATCTTCTTCGTTTTAGATTTTTGTTCATTTGAAACAACCCAAAAGCAGTAAAATACTTTCAAGTCAGTCAAGTTTGAAATATTGTTGAACATTGAATGAATATAGTTTTAGCTAGAATTGAACTGTAGGTTAAACAAAAGGATACACATTTGTAGGACTTTTTCTCAAGGTGCGGCTAATTTATAAAAGGGTGCTTTCTTTGTGGGAGTTTAACTTCAGCACTGGTCAAATCTATAAAGCTGTAAAAGCCCCTAAAATTCAGGGAATATCTTTTGCACATAAGCTGTGACTAATGTCTGCAGAGAGATTCGCTTTTTCGTAGCATAATGGTAGCATCAAATCTTCCCCGGTATACATCTGTTGAGTGAGATTCCATCACTATTGCTCCCCAAAATACTAATTCATTTCGGTTAACAAATAAAAAAGAACAAATGTAAAATCCTTTTTCTATCGTTTTCATTCAACGCTGAAAACATAACTAAAACTACTATAATCATTATTCGACTCAGTAAAATAACGTTGTCTCTGGAACGAACACATTCTCTGATTTAAAGTGATAACTAAATGAAAGTTTATATGGCTAGGTCGAATTCCCTGCTTCATCGTTTACGAAGATTGATATTTTTACTTTTACGATTAGTTCGTTGATTGGGGTTTTGGGTCATACTTAAATTTACTTCACTTATACGAAGGCGTGCAAGACCAATGGGTGAAGGAAACCACCCTAAGCGCAACAGCAACACAGAAGCGCCACAATGATATATTATGTCATATATTTAGAAGATTTAGAATAGGGTAAAAGTAAGGTTGTACTTTTAAAATTCTAAGCGGTCTTAATGTTAATAACAGCTCAGATAATTATCCCAACTCCTGCCAATCAAGCTTTTCTACTTCATCATAACTGTTGGGTTTTTATACAAAAATCGAATAACAAGCTAATTAAATAGTTTGGGTTATTTTCAATTCGATAGAGATTCACTATTTTTATGCACGCCATTTGCCAGTTACAGGATCTTAATCTGTAACGTGGGTGTATAGTTGTGGAAAATTCCCAGTAAAAACACATTCTTTTCCTGACTGACGGTTAGGCACAGTGCCTGTAGTTTTGTTTATATACAAGCACTGTAGGAGGTGTGGGCCTATTATTTTATGCTTTCATTCGATCCAAAAGGCAAATTTATTCAGCTTTATTCAGAGTGAAGATTCGATGTTTCCAGTTTTGTTTCATATCTAACAAAGCGCGTTATCAAGTAAGAAACAAACACACAACGACAAAAAATAGTGCTTAGTTCAAGTTTATAAATGACATAGTGGTCAATAGCAGTTTCCGTAATTATCACCATTGCTGTCAAAATATTGTATTCCACACCCATTAGGGGACATAATAGAATATGTTTGAATTGAGGTATGAAAATCTGAAGAAAGGTTGATTTTCTGTTACTTTGATCTTATTTACTGGATGCATCCTTTATAAAAATAAGTCTGATTGTTTGTCTGGTTAGGGTTTTACGCCGGCCGTAAGGTTATTTCGTTCATATGACGGCGTCCAAGCCCAATCTTGAAGGAAACAACCTTAAACGACACTGGAAAAACAGAAGACGCTACAATACATTTACATGACGAAAAAAATGACACCGTATCAAATCGGCTTCCAGATGCTTCTTAGCTCAGGCAGCACCGGGGCACATGAGGCTCCCACCCAACCACCCTTCATTAAAATGAGACAAAATAAGACATTGACAACTGTGGGTGATTTTGGCGTCAGTAATCGCTCCATAATCAAAATAAAATCTGTCAATAAATTATTTCGTACGGAAGCGTATAGGTGCCACGTTGGGAAATATCTTCTGTTGAATTTATTAGGAAAAAAATAAGTACTAATTAGGCAATACCAAGTACTAATTAGGACATACCATCTTCTAATAAGGTGATAATAAATACTAATTGTGGAAAAAATAAGTTGTTATCTCATAATTAGGACTTATCTCCTAATTAGAATATACTTTTTCACACGTATGACTTGATGTTTATATAATATTTTCTGATCATACTTTGGCTGAAATGTTTCACGTGGACAGTGTGAAAACGTTATGTATTATATAATTGTAACTATTATACACCTCGCCAAATTTCAACCCAATCACTGGCGGCTATTCCGTTTTCTTCTTTAATTTGGGCTGTGTCAAAGATGCCGTTACTCGGATTTTTGCTGATAAGGTATGCCAATTTAATGAGTTTCATATAAAAGAAACAACGCCTTTTAAAAACACATTTTAATTCGGTTATACAGACCACAGTATTAATATAGACCTCGGCGTCTGGCCTCGGTCTATATATCAACTTCTGGTGGTCTGTGTAACTTTGTATAAACCTCACCAAGAGTTCATCACTGTGTAGTCAAGATCATTTAGACTTAAAGAAAGTGACAGAGAAAAGAAATACAAAATCGTCGCTTCCTTCCATGAGAAAAATTTATAATGTTTGTAATTTGTTGGTGTGCGGCTGGAAAACATAATCAACCGAATTAGAGATATAGTCCTTACGTGGCTCAGGGTTTATTAAAATGACTTTGAAAGAGGATAAATATTTATGCTTGAAAAACAAAATCGTTGATGAATTTATGCGATATAAACAATCACGACGAGAGTTAAAAATTAAGAAATTGTTATACATTCTAAAACTCTGATTTATTCTCTAAAAAAAAAGAAAAAAAAGAAGCAAAACGAACACCCTTATTATATCAATAAGAGAGCCTGTATGGGACATTACACAACTTCACCATCGCAACCTATAAGACAAAGGATAACGTAACGATATTAGGGCTACAAGATTGTAAAGTGAAAGTACGAGATAAAACTTCAAAATATTGGGACTTCGCCAGGCTTTATATCTGAAACGACTCTTATATATACATTTATGATAAACAAAAAACATTACATGAACAAGATCTGGCAAATTGCTTCAAATGGCAATGACCAACACGACTACCGTCTTTTTGAATCTGATCTATATTATTTAACAGCTTATTTATATTACTCTTGTTGGTATTTAAAGGTATTTCAAATTAATCTTCCAAATTAGAAGATAATAAGTCCTACACTTATGTTTGGTGGCTGATTTGTGCCATGGCATATTTTTCACCGTTCTCTCGGTTTACCAACGCGAAAAAGCGAAAATGCGAAAATACGAAAAAACGAAAAAGCGAAAACACGAAAAAGCGAAAA
>JAVFBZ010140255.1:0-21539 GCA_032466195.1 Katharina tunicata
TACGTTGCACATCTGCGTACATAGAAGAATTCACTATGCCAGTTTCAAAAGCCTAAGTGAAATAGTAACCAAGATACCGGTACAGCCCGGACAAGCTTCCCGTAGAAACGAAGCCAATTTGCATAATTTATGGGAAAATTTGCATAATTCCGTGATTTTTTTTTCTACTTTGCACATCTGCGTACATAGAAGCATGCATTAAGCAACTTTCAAAAGCCTAAGTGAAATAGTAACCAAGATACAGCCCGGACAAGCTTACCGGACATACGGACACACGGACAGAAAAAGTAAAACCTATATGCCCCCCCTCTTACTAGAGGGGGGGCATAATAAAGTCCTAAATACTTGGATTAAGTGGATTAACAGCGCGTCTGTGGTGTTGATATTCCAGCCAGACAAGTAACATATCTGGTTACTAGTAGACACCACCATAGTTTAAGTGAAACAACCTTTATAACCGCATGATCGTCAACCACTCCACACCTTATAACCTTTTTTACTGAAATTTTTACTGAAAAGCTATCATTTCTTATCCAGTAAACATGGTAAATATTTTGTAAATAAAACTCCACAATTCAAGTGTATGTATACAAGTAAAAGCTATTGTATATATTTTTAGAAAAATAAAAATTACAGAATTTACCAAGGGTCTCCACTAGAAGGAAAATAGAATATTACTTTGTAAGGGTTTCCTGGTGACCCATTATAGAGGGTGGACCCAGGATGATCCAGCCAATCAGCTGTGATAGAACCTTTCTGCAGGGAAAAACAATATAGCTCAATTTACTGATTTGTTGTCCCGGTTTCAGCAGTATAAATAAAAGAGAAGGTGACTTGTTGGTACATTTAAAAAAAAATGTATTTGTCGTTTACAATACAATAAACTTATCTTTCAACAGATTGAGAATTTTTCAGACGAAAAATAGCCATATCACAGAAGTTCGCTACAAGTAGATTACCAGATTTAAAGCTTTTTTTTAAAAATAGAAATTAGGTTTTCAAAGTAAATCGGGGAAATAAAACTTGTCTGACACATATATTTCTAGGCTATTGCCATGATACAATTTTGTACAATTAAAGGCACATTGGTTTTCAGTTCTTTGAAGATATCATCAAAAGTATTCATTATCATACATTTTAACACGTTAAGGCAGTAAATGTCGATCTTAACAATACACATCTTTAAGGGATGGATCCAGTTTGTCAAAATTGTCAAAAGAACAAAAAGCTACAAAAGGTCAGTCTTCTTAAACTCTTATATAAATTTTGAAAATTCATAATAACATTTAAAATAAATACCCGAACCCATGAAATGCTGCTTATGAGATAAAACACAGAATGTCAAAACAAAATACATAACAATCCTACAAATAGCAAAACAATGTTGAAAAGTTAAGTCTAAGTGGATGTCATTAAAACATTTGTTTTTTAAAAAATTATTAGTTATTTTCTTAAAATAAGAAAAAACCTTCATTTGATTCTTTTTAAGCGTCTTTTGTTAAAAGACACAGTGAGAGCCTAGATCCAACCTTATGTCTGTAGACAGTTTTAAAACCAAAGGAAAATATACTATAACAAAAACAGTATTGTTGCATCAATGAGCGCAACTTGCATGCAGCAATATAATGATATATTTAGGTTTCAGATGCATGATTTTTTTATCTACTTTCAAGAAGAGACTAAATGTTGACAGCAATTTTAATTAGCTAGCTGTTGAATATATAGGAAGGTAATTCTGTAGCTAAACACACTATGATTCTTCACCTTGAAAATTTACATAAACCAACAAGAAACATTTCTACCACAACCAGTCAGTTTCCCAGAAAACGGTTTCAATGTTATTTTCAAAATCAACCCACATGCCTGACCATATATTTCTACATTAAAATAAGAAATAAAAAATATCCCGGTCCAAAAAAACATTGGCATCATACCATATTCCTTCTAAAATAAACAAACATGTTCATATGGATAAACGTTTCTGATTAAATAATACATAGTACAAAACCAAATCCCATTTGAGAAAATAAAAGCAAACCTTTAACCAAACAAAAGTGTTTAGTTAGAGTGTATGTAGAAGTTTCATGTTTTAGATAATGTTTCTTCATTGGCAATTATTTGGGGTCATAATTATGACTTTACCACAACCATGATGACGTTAAGAAATGAAGGACAGACAAACACAGTACTCACAATGACAACATGATCATTTAATTTCTTTCAGAGCAAATGTTATTCTTTATAAAGGTGTTTGTTTAACCTTGCTTAACTTTTGAACAGCTCTTAATGGGTTATATATTAATTCATCAGTGAACTGGGTATAGTGGACATTTTTCAACAGATATTCTGCTTTTTTACATCGGGAACAGTATTGATACAAAATCTTGAGAAAATATAATATTGGGGTCCTACACAAGGCTATCGGTTAAAAGCACCAATTTACTTATTTTGTTGTTATACAGTTATCAAATGCAGGCAGAATATCTTGCAGGTCTCTTGATAAGTTGAATCAAGCCTTATCTACATGTATGTTGCCACACATCACCGCAGTAAATAAATTGCGTATATTTTTATAAACTCTTGACACGGTACTTCTTGCTGATTGCTTATTTTTTAAAAAAATAATTCAGATCTTATTCGACAAATTTTCTTTTTAAAGTATATACAACTGAGACAGTCTTTATATTGTACATGTACCAAAATGGTAGTTCCACAGATCAGTTTTAAACAGTAAAAATACCCTCAGAAATGGGAAGACATATTCAGTGATTCTCTCGTTTTGCATTATGTAAGGAATCACATCATTATTAGATGATTTGAGAAGAGTTATTGAAGCCTTCGGAAAACACCAACTTTACTTTCACAATTGGGACAATGGTGGACAACATCTTGAAGGTCTGAGACACAAAAAGGAATCAAACAGCACCCCAACCAACACCTGTACCAATAACAGAATAAAGTGGCAAATATTACAAACCTGTACCAATAACGGAATAAAGTGGCAAATATTACAAACGGATTGGGATATGACAGGGATTTAAGGTAGAAATCAACAAAACAATAATTTAATTTTCAAATCTGGTGAAGGAGAAAACAGACGGAACAAAATCAGGGCTGACGTGATTGTTAAGTAAGGGGGAGTACCAGAATACACTGGCACTTACTTAAGGCGACAGAAAAAAAGTTCTCAAAATTAAAAAATCGAACAACAGAAAAGTGAAGCTTTAAAGGTGAGAAATAGGGGTGGGCCCATACAAGGGAGAATGTGATGAATGGATCAAACAAATAATAAACTACCAGTAGTCTACAAAACAGAACCTATTACAAACATTCATAAAACACCTGTATATACAGTCTGCATGTAAATCATGTTTATAAGTAGGTGCTATATATGAAGTTCACAAAATGACCATCACGGTCATAAAGCTTAAGAGAGTCGTCTGAACACTGCAACAACACGATAACACTCTGGACAACGATGCTGAACATCTTGGAGGTCTGGAATACAAAATGGGATCAAACAACATCCCAACCAGCACCTGAAATAGCAATAATAACTCTAGATCGAGTGTGTAGAGGCATCACTAAACTAGTGAGAAATAAAACAACAAATACAGTATTGTACACATTGGTTTGTTTGTTCGATTGGTGTTTAACGTTGTAGGCCTACTCAAGAGTATTTCACCTATATGATGACTTTTTAATTTGTGTTGCCGGTATATGATGGAAAACCGGGAAGAAACCTCGTTAAAAACACCCCGTGAAAGCCTGCAGCCACTGGAAAACTTCCCTTATATACGTAAGATCCACAGTGGGTACAGTGAAGGCGTTCAGTAGTACAAAGAGCCTTACTCCCTCCCTGCTGTGAGCAACTTTCTCTCAAAGTCTATGGTTCTAATTAATACTTCTTTGACATTTCCTTGGATTTGTTTGTTTGTTTGATTGGTGTTTAACGTTGTATCAAAGGTATTTCATTTATATGATAACGGATTCTCCACTTCTTAATCTGCTATACTCAATACGGCGGAAAACTGGGAGGAAACCTTGTAAAAAACGCCCCGGCGAACGCTCACTAATAAAATGTACGCAACATTTGACATGGTCTTTGTTAAATCAAACCGCCTAACAGAGCTTATTGATTGTCAAAACAAGCATGGATACATGGGTAACACATGATTTGATCATGCAACGCTGGGGGCCCAAATCAAGTTTGAAGTGGACGTCAACCTATTTCAAGGTGTTATCAGGAAACACTGCTACAGCTTCACAGCTAGAGGATACCTCAGTGAGGAAAATAGGTCGAAACATAATTAGAATAATAAAAGCTGGATTGTCGTGTAGAGTCTCTGGTGGGAATATTGGTGTTTAACGAAAACATAAAGTATAAAATAAAGTGAACCCCCACAATCTAGCAGACCAAAAGCGACATGTTGACAAAAGATAAGTGCCTTCTACGTATTGAGGTAGGGAGAAGAATTTGCGCACACCAGTCTATGCAAGAAAAGTAGGGAATCCCCCATGAGACCAATCACGGGTCCACTACTCAAACAGGCCCATGACCGTGTCTCCCTACTCAGTATAACAATTTGAACAACTGGAGGAAGATTCATTGGTCTGATGGGAATCAAGTCTCTTCTCATTGGCTGAAACTCATAGCAGCAGGAGCAAGGTTCGCAGTGCCGGAAAAAATATTTTCTCACAGCAGACTTGTTGGCTAAAATTTGTCGCAGCGAGAGGAGTTTGTTGAAAGCATGGGAAAACCGCTTTCTTATCATATAAATCAGCCAATGAGGAAATGAATGAAAAGATTCAATCATGCAGGCTTCACAATAGTTGTGCTTTAGAAAACAAACTTGAAAAAATGGCTGGGAAAGTTTGAGTTTTGAAAGTGATTTATTGAAGAAATCTAGCAGTGAAAAGGAGAACACAGCTTTCCTCTCTTTGTGATACATGCACCTCATACACTGAAAAGCGTACTGCCCATGGCATTCAGTGAGTCACACTATCCAATTTTTCAAACTTGTAACACGGTATGCAGGCTTCCTGGTCAACATTACAGAAATACACTGTTTTATGAAAGCCAATATCAATCAGTCAATTATCAGGATGGCATGTGCCCATCAACAAGGCAGCCATACATGTAGTATCTGATGGTTGCAAACTGAACATAATTACTCTGATTTATTTTGGAAATTTAGGTTATAAATAAATGTTTGTTACCAGAATATTTGGTTTAAGAACAATACAAGAGAAATGTAAGTGTATAGTTTGTATTCTGTATATTTGGCCTTATCAGGAGGGTCTATCATTCTTCTGAGTTATAGTGTTCAAAAGTGGCAACTTACCCAAACAAACAGAGCAACCCTGAAACAATCCAGGGCAAAGCACCTGCCTCGTATATCAGCTCAGTGGTCACATCATTATGACAGTAAGGACAGTTGATCAGGGCTGGGTTGGCTCCAAAATGTGTCTGGATAACAGCCACTGGCTGGGTGTATATTGTAGTAGTTGTGGCTGCCTGGTACCCTACAAACATGAAATGACACAGCTGCAGAGTTGGCCCCTAATGTTGGAACAAGCACCTCAGATATATGAAGCCCAATTTGAACTGATGCTTATCACATGCTAGTTTAAAATCTACACTGTGTCTTCTCTAGTTACTGTTCTTTTCTCTCTATATTGAATTTCCCTCAGGTTTAACATTGTACTCAATGATTCCTTTCTTGCTATATTAGGCCAGGTAAAGGGTTTTCTCAGTGGATGAAGGTGATACCTGTATTATTATTTTAATTTAGGAATATAATCATGTAACTTTTTATTTCAAACTCATTCCTTTGTATTAATTTAAAGATAACAGATATCAGTTTCATTTCATGCTTTCAAATTGTTTTCTAATATAAATTAAAACAAAAAGTCTGCAGCTTCTCTAATCTGGGGAAATGACATTTCACAAGCCAATTTGGTGAGCTTTTAGAATTCCGGTCATACAAGGAATAACAGGCCTGTATGGTATTGTCATATCATTTACATCTTTACCCTAGTTTAGGAAAATATTCAAGTCACAACATTTCTCACTAGAAACTCCAGTTAGTCCAAACATTCGATTATTTTCAAAATGTATTTCTGGATTTAGAATTTTACAAATCTATGTTCCTAACAGTGCATATTTGTCTAAGGTTGCTCATATAGTTGGTAGCTTCGTATAATAAAAATTACAGTTCGTAGTTTTTATACCTTGAGGTGGGTACGGTTGTCCCCCATAGCCAGGCTGAGCTGGATATGGCTGTCCAGGTTTAGCCTCATACTTAGGGGGTGGATCACTTGGGGCTGAAGGGTTACCCTGTGGTCCTGAATGGTATGGTGGTGGTGGTGGGGCTGATGACAAAAGGCGTGATTCTGACATCTTTGATCAGCTCACTAAAATATACAGGTAACAAAAATCTGTTCATCAAAAAACATATATGCGATTTAAACTACAGGCTTAAAACATGATTGATTGGTCAGGGTTTTACGGCATACTTAAGGTTATTTCACTCATATGACGGCGTTCCCTATTAAATTTTAATTTCAATTTCGCAGGATTGTTACAAATCAGACTCACATTGCAAGTGGAATGAAAGTTTCATATCGGATATATGATTGTTGGAAGATGTTCACAATATTTTAATTCCAAGTGATATTATAGAATTATGCAAACTGTGAACAATTTTTTTTTTATTTGATTGGTGTTTAACGAAGTAATCAAGTGATTACAACCACAGACGCTTGTATCTAGTGTGTAGTCGCCGATAACTTGGTACGCTAGCCGTATACATTAGACGGCTAGTGTACCGAGTTATGGGCGACTACACACTAGATACAAGTGTCTACGGTTGTAATCAAGAGTATTTCACTTATATACCGACTTTGCGTTGCTGTATGGTGGAAACCCAGGAAGAAACCACCCAGCGAACTCCGCAGCCTCCGAAAAAATTCCTTTGTATACCTAAGATCCACAAGGGGAGTCAAACCGGGTACAGTGAAGGGCACTCCAACCCTCAACCACGGAGCCACAGCGCAGGATTTGACCCACTTGTATCGATCTATGACATGTAGGATAACGTCAAAATGTTGTTTGTTTGATTGGTGTTTAACGTTGTACTCAAGAGTATTTTACCTATATACAGACTTATCATTGATTATTAATTTGCGTTGCCGTTGTATGGTGGAAAACCGGGAAGAAACCTAGAAAAAAACACCCTGCGAACTCCGCAGCCACCAGAAAAACTTCCCTTCTATACCTAAGGTCTACAGGGGGGATCGAACCTATTCATGGTACAGTGAAGGGGGCTCCGTAGTCCAACGCTCAACCACGGAGCGGCCCTTCAAAATGTTGAAGAAGGATGTCACAATGGTATGTTACATCGCTGGCAACTGTCACACAAATGAATGACTGTGAATGGAAGAATGTTGATAAAAATCAAAAATGTCCAACTGCCAGTAGACTTCTGAGTGTTCCGATATTAAAAAACATTTTTTTTTCAATATTATATAGCCTATACAGGATTAAATGCTGCAGACCCAAAATGTTGCTCCCATAACAGTGTCGCCAGGGGGGACCGCCTTATCCAGCGGTCATCTTATAATAACCATGGATGCAATAGCAGAACATTTTTTGTCCTAATCAGCTAATAACAGAATAGTATTAGTATTATCGAGGAAGAGCTATACACAAATACAGTGTCTTCATCATTTCATCTAGTTTAGCGGTAGGAGTCTAGGGCGTTCTGTAACTTATTTTAAACTGTTTACAAATGAATACTAGCCCATGAAAAATGTGGCTTATGTATTATTTATTGCCGGAGAGAAAGTTCAAGACATGACATGACACCCATCTCTCTTAAAAGTGTACATACCGATGGGATGTTTGAAACCAACCTTTGCTTACAATAATGGCAGGAGAGCATCTGTCACAATCTGCTCACTCACTACCGCCACGCGCCAATCAACATCAACAAAATATAGTTCAATGCATTGCATCAACTTATATGTCTATTACGAATGATAATGAAATTTTTATTTTAAAAATCTAATTCACGCCAAACAGTTTATTTTTTTAAACTCACAACTTTTTTTCCAAAAATAGTTTTGTTTAAGCAAAACTTTTGAGGTCAAAGTTCATAACGATGAATTGCAGTATCAATGCGCGTCATGTGAGATTGACGGAAGTAGAAATTTAAAGCAGACAGTTTGTTCGTCGAATGGTGAGTGGGAAGCGACTGGAAGTGACATTTTAATTTAACAATGTCCTTCCTGTTTAGATCTAAAACGCCACCACAATCTACTTTGTCTTTGTCTTAAAAATGTCTTCTTTTCGGCATGTGTTCAATCGTTTTCACTTTGTTTATCGTCTGCAATTTATAAAAGAAAAACACAACATGGAAACAGTGGGAAGGTGTTGTCATCTGATGAAAATTCTTATAATTGCAGTGTGTTTGAAATACAACCAAAGTGCTTGTTTTCATTCTTCAGATAAAAGGATTCTTAATTTAATCCGAGGAACCACAGACGCTTGTATCTAGTGAATAATCGCATAATCATTACACTAGGCTGGACTAGCCCTCTGTACTCTTATACATACATGTACAGTAGAGGGCTAGTCCAGCATAGTGTAATGATTATCAGCGATTATTCACTAGATACAAGCGTCTGTGGAGGAGCTCAGACGAGAGATATTTTATGTTGGGCAAAAACCCCTGAGATGTAGCTTACCGATTGGGCTATTTTTTTTTTTTACATATTTAATTTAATCACCTTAATTAATTCTAAAAACAAAAAAAAAAAACCCGTCAAAATAAGTGTCACAACAAACAAAATTGGCAACTACATAGCCATAGATACTGAACTCATCATATCTTACATTTGGTATGTTGAGCTTGGGGTGTCTCTAAAGCTAGCAACTAAGCGTATATCCCACCAACTTTCTTCATATTTGTTCATTTTTTTTGACGAGGGTGCACATTCCTGGCCTCAAAATCTGGGCCCACTTGTCTAAATGCTTAAGCGTTACAGGCTTACACACTACACGCGTCTGGATCCATCAAGCTGGTATGTGGACATAAGTCTTACAGCAAACAAAATAGGCAACTACATATATATGACACTAGTTTGAATCCCTGTGGAGGGAAGCACATTTTTTTTTCACTACATCTTTTAAAAAAAATATATAACCATAGGTACTACATGTACTCGTCATATCTTACTTTTGTTGTCTCTGGTGTCTGTGAGCTATCAATTACAATGCTAGGTTATTACCTTTTCACTTTTTTTAAAAAAATATAATGTTCATATTGGATATGATCATCAGATAATATCATTTAGCGATCCTTAAATCATTACCTACTTCAAAAATACTTTAATGACCAATGTAATAGTATCCCATCGTTGTTAGAGTTTATTTTTAGATAAATACATTGTATTATGGTTGCATTTTTTAATTTTGTAGATTTGATTGAATTGAAGAGATGTCGCAGTCTAAGGGAGGCTTATACAATGCTGATCAGAGTGGCTATGGGACGTACAGGGATGAACCTGGAATTGGGGAGTACAGAGATGACCCCAGGGGTCATGAGGACGGGACAGGTGTGGATAATAAGGTTTTACAAAGTATTATTTTACGAACCAGCTCACCAATATCGGGCTACTATGCAAACCAGTACTCCAGAAAATATCCATGTAGAAGGCAGTGAAGTAACAAATTTTTAATTGTTTGCTTCAAGCTCAATCAGATACATTACCGGGTATATGTTTACATTTAAAACAATATCAACTTGTTGCTTCCCGGTAAAGTCTAATTTATGTTTGTTAGTTCATTTGGGCTTTGTGTGTTTATTTCAATATCCATATTTGTTTCCATTGTTTGTCCAGGTTACAGCAACTTCTCAGAGGTGTGTGATGAAATCAGTAGCAAGATTTTCAAAATTAACTCTGGAGGTGAGTTAATAAAGCTTTGGAACCTTTCTTTTAAAAAAATTATACCTTAATTTGTTTTTTATATTGATATGTGAGAAATGATGTTTTTGTTTATTAGTTGATTAACTGTGGTTCCACCTACTTCCAATAAATACCAGGGATTCTAGTGATTACAAGATGTTTAGTTGAATTTGGTGAAAGAACAGCTGTATATAGATCAGAATACAGATTTCTCACCATACACTTTAAAAAATAAAAAACAACGCTTAATTTGTCTCATTCCATATTGATACTTGAACTTGAAATGGTAAATTGTGGATTATAATTTTAGTAATGTTTTTATTTTAAAAAAGCGTGTTTTATTTTCAATCATAATATATTGTCAGTGTGCTTGATGAATTCAAATCAAGTCTTGGATAAAGACTTCAAATTAGAATCTTTGTTTGTCTTGCCATGGTTCACAGTATTTAGTGCAAGGGATATGGTCCAGTGTCAGTTTAATGGGACTTTGGTATTAAACACCAGTAGAAGTATAATTGCATTAAACACAAAGCCATTGAAATTTCAAATGCTTTTGTTTTAAGCAAATAACATTGATAAGGCGATGAAGAGCATAGGCACACACAAAGATGGAGTACAGCTAAGAGACAAAATGTAAGTGCCTTCTCATTAACTCATGCTATTTTTGTCAATAGCCAATGACTTTTAATTACAGTGTTTGAATTTCTTGTAGTTCTAGTTTTTCTGTTATGTACATGTATTTACGTTTCTTGGTTGCCCAAATAGGCTGCTGGTCCACCTTCAATTGACCCAATACCAGTTATAGATAAGCTTGTTAATGTTATGTAGATCTATGTAAGGAAAGTTTCTAGTGGCTGCAGACATTCTGGGGGGAATTTGTTGCTTTTTTCTCTGTCTTCCAACATACACCAACAATACAAAGCCATAAAATAATGAATAACTTTGGAGTACCACATTTATCTACCACAATAAATAGCTTTTAATATACTACATTTTGAATATTTCTTCGTTTGCTAATTTTTCCTAATTTGTATTTAATTTTGTAATGTTTCTGTTCGGGTTGGTTTTAACTTGGGCTTAAATGAGGTCAGTGAGATAAATAAATTAAACTGGAACTCTGTCTTCTGTTTTATTTCACAGCCACGAGATATCTACTGGTACACAGAGAGTTGTCACAGAGAACATGCGTTTGTTCAAGAGAATGGCATCAAGTAGACAAGTCAATAAGGTAAATTCCCCATAAATTTCTGATCAAACTAGAAGAAAAAAATAGCTTGACTGTTTGATAGATATATATAGACCTTGGCTAATTTGGTTGACCATTAGACTGCGGAGTAAGATTTACTGAGTGTTTATGTAAGATTTACTGAGCGTATCAGCAGGGCCGAGAAATTGTTGAATTTGGGAACGTTAATCAAAAAAGAAAAAAAATACGACAAGATAATACTTAAAACAATTAGGCTACACATTGTATAGATTATCTCTCATGCATCAAAATTTGCTGTGAACTATAACGAATCATTCACGTTTCCCCAGCGCAAAAGCACGCCGGTCAAACGAAAAAACAGTTTCGTGTATGAGAGATGTAGGAGCCTATATACCGCCGATAGCTTTGAGTCAAGCCCCTATAAAGCCTCGCTGTCTGGTGACAGTGGCCGCGGTCTATAAGTGCCTTACATTACAGTTGCTGTTAAAATGCTTTGGCATGGGTTTTTACTCTTAGTGCACGCTAAATCAGGCTCAATTTTTGAAATTGAACGTTACAGCATTAAGACCAATTAAAACTATTTTTTTTACTTTATGTTGTCTTTATATCTTTATGTCAAAAAGCAGAAAAAGAAGTTGATTACTCGCATTGAATGAATCATAGATAGGCTTTTTTTTTCAACACGGTCACCGTTGAATAGAAACAGAAAGTTGTATATTTCGGGCCTCGCCAGGAGACAGTTCTGTCTGCCTGTTTTCTCACGCTCTCTGACTGACTGAGGATGTTGCAATGGACTGCTCCAAGATACTTGGACTCGCCAACGGTTACAAAAAACTGTCAAGCTATGTTTCTACAGGTATATCAGAGAAGTTTCTACAGGTATATATACGGGTAGTTTCTACAGGTTTATAAGGGTTATTTCGACACCCTGGAAGCCATTTGAGACACCCTATTTCAGTCAAATTTAACATGGGAAAGATGAGAAACATGTTAAATGAGACACTGTGTTTCTGTGAAAAAACTGATTTTGATGTCTGGCTAATACTATGCTTAGAAATGACCTTAAGTATGGTGTAAAACCCCAATCAATTAATCTTTTACTTGCAACTTTTTTTATTCTCATGCATTTATTTTAGATGCAGAGAGTTCAACTTGACAGATTAAAAAGTCAGTTCCAAGAAGCTGTCCAAAGGTTTTCTAGATTACAAAAGGTGAGATATTTTATTATAATATTAACACAATATTAAAAAGTTCTTAGGGACAAAAACCTGGGGATGCCAGCAAAAAATGTCAATACCATGTATTGGGAAGAAGTTGTCTAAATGTTATTCAATAAAATATTTTTCTGACCCAAAAAGAAACCAGTTTTTCCCTAGAGAATCTTCCTAGAAATGGCATTCCTCTATTCTATATTTCTTTCCCACATGTATGAAAGTATCCTCTTAAAATTATGTCAATATTTTAAACTGATGCACTGCAATACATCATGAAAGATCATACTTTTTTTGTTATGAAATTGAAAGACGGCCGCAGATAAGGTGCGGTCAACAACAGCTCTTGGAGATAGGGAAATGAAACCAAAGAAAACCTCGGATTGGCTAGTAAGTTCAATTAAATAACTATAACCTTTACCAATAATCTGATTCAATCATTTTAATTTCTCATGTTTCTGCCAGCTTGTTTTTATTTTTTCGTCAAACTGGTCAGGTTCGTCAGCCTTAAAATCATAAACATTATATTTGGTTGCTTTCGCACAAATGTTACATCTCTAATACATTGAATGACAATGGACCATGATATATTTTGATTCAACTTAGTAGGAGGGTTTGGTCGCCTTGTTTTACTTCTGTATTGATCAGTATTGAAATAGAGGGTACTTTATGGTAGGTTGCAGGTGCTCTGACATAAGGGTCATAATGTGCTTCATGTTGTTGTTTGTTGTCAGTCTTATCAAGGGTCTGGCATGCTGTCATATGACTATTACCCTTAATTACAATGGAACACTCCAATCAAACAAACAAATAAATTAAATAAATAGTGAAAGAATTTTGTTAATGTCACATGTTAACTGTGATATTTGTTGATTTCCTCTGTTTAACATTGTTGTCCGTTACATTTGTTGATTTCCTCTGTATAACATTGTTGTCAGTTTGCATTTGTTGATTTCCTCTTTAACATTGTTGTTGGTTGCATTTGTTGATTTCCTCTGTATGACATTGCTGTGCATTACATTTGTTGATTTCCTCTGTATGACATTGTTGTCCGTTACATTTGTTGATTTCCTCTGTATGACATTGTCCACTACATTTGTTGATTTCCTCTGTATGACATTGTCCACTACATTTGTTGATTTCCTCTGTATAACATTGTTGTCCGTTACCTTCATTGATTTCCTCTGTATAACGTTGTTGTCAGTTTGCATTTGTTAATTTCCTCTGTATAACATTGTTGTTGTTTGCATTTGTTGATTTTCTCTGTATAACATTGTTGTTGGTTGCATTTGTTGATTTCCTCTGCATATCATTGTTGTCCGTTACATTGATTTCCTCTATATAACATTGTTGTCAGTTTGCATTTGTTGATTTCCTCTGCATATCATTGTTGTCCGTTACATTGATTTCCTCTATATAACATTGTTGTCAGTTTGCATTTGTTGATTTCCCCAGTATAACATTGCTGTCCTTTACATTTGTTTATTTCCTCTGTATAACATTGTTGTCCTTTACATTGATTTCCTCTGTATAACATTGTTGTCCTTTACATTTGTTGATTTCCTCTGTATAACACTGTTGTCCTTTACATTGATTTCCTCTGTATAACATTGTTGTCTGTTACATTGATTTCCTCTGTATAACATTGTTGTCCTTTACATTCATTTCCTCTGTATAACATTGTTGTTCGTTACATTTGTTGATTTCCTCTGTATAACATTGTTGTCCGTTACATTGATTTCCTCTGTATAACATTGTTGTTCGTTACATTAGTTGATTTTCTCTGTTTAACATTGTCCTTTATGTTGATTTCCTTTGTATAACATTGTTGTCCGTTACATTGATTTCCTCTGTTTAACTTTGTTGTCCGTTACATTGATTTCCTCTGTATAACATTGTTGTTCGTTACATATGTTTCATATATTTATATTCTTTGTTTGATATTATTTAAGGACGATGAAGAATTTGGCACACCGAAAGATAATGTGGCCGTTGATGATGGTCAGCAAGAGCAGTTATTAGAACAAGAACAATTGATTGACACTGACCTGAACCTAATCAGAGAAAGAGAGGATAGAATTCATCAGCTTGAGGTAATTCATGAACAGGACAATATAGTGGGTGGTTCTACTAAATTGTAATAGGTTTGATCCCCCCTGTCAACCTTAGGTATATGAGGGAAGTTTTCCGGTGGCTGCAGAGTTTGCGTGGTGGTTTTTATGAGGTCCACCATACACCGGCAACGTAAATTAATAATTAATAATAAGTCACCATATAGGTGAAATAGTCTTGAGTACTATGTTAAACACCAATCAAACAAACAAACCAAATTGTAAAGCTCATGTATTCTGTTTGTGATCAGTTCAGTTGAGCAGACTTATTTTTAGTACCCAGTTAATGTATTAATTTTATAAAAGTCTTTCTGTTTGCAGATACCCACATTTGCAGATACCCACACAAACAAACTCAAGTATAAAAACCCAAAGCTACTTTTCATGTTTGTTTGTGTTTTCAGGCTGATATATTGGATGTGAATGAAATATTCAGAGATTTAGGAACTATGATTCAAGAACAAGGAGAAGTAATAGGTATGTGCAATGAATACACCCATAAAACTCCAAATGTGAACATTAATTCAGAGCTACCTGTAAAATGGTAAATGATGAAGAATTTTCTCCCCTGAGAAAAAGGGGTCACCTGAATGTTCATTTCTTATTTACTTTGTGTGCTCTTTCTGATATTATCCAGACTCATGTCATTCTTATATGTTTGTTTTATCCTTATTTTCAGATACGATAGAGGGAAATGTTGAGAAGGCATATGGAAATGTGGAGTCAGGGGCTGAGCAATTAACACAGGCATCAAAATATCAGGTACTGTCTGTGTTCCTTACTGTTCTGAAAATACACTGGCTCAAGCTTTATTATATTTCTCACATTATCCAATTTTGTTCGCTTTTTTTGTGATTTTATGTTACTATGTAAATTACTCGAGCAGAGATGGAGTGTTTGAATAACTTATACATGTTTCACAGGCTATCACCGGCTAACTATGTTTAAAGTGCAACTTCTACAAACACTACTCTCACAGGTTAACCTAAATCCTGAGTAGCTTTGACGCCTTTATCACTTATTCTAAAACATCTACGTCTGCTTTAACATGCGCAAGATAGGGAAACAACTGACCCTTTATCTGAAGAAATAAAGGATAGTTCAGTTTCCCATGAAAACAGCTTAACACATCCCGAGAGAGCCTAAATCTAGAGAGATGACGTGGTATCCAAATGAACACTAAATATTTTAAGCCACGCCCGCTTTTATCGATCTTTATGTTTGTTTTGTTTTATCTTGAACATGTAGAAAAAACAGAAAAGTATCTTTAGATTTGGGGTGTATTAACTTATATTTCTAATATTATAAACAGTGACGTGTTTTTAACATTTTACAAATATAAATCCACATTTTTGCAAACTAAAGAAATGCTTTTCGTATGATTGAACGCTTGTGCATTTGACCCAGTGAGACGATCTAGTTGTTACTATATAGTTTTCACTATAATTTGATAATTTGATAATTTGATAACTTGAAACCTTCGGTCCGTCGTCATCAAATTGGAACAACCCTCATTTGGCCGACCCTTTATCAAGCAATAAAGGTCAGCAAACTGCACTTTATTTCTTAAACAAAGTACATGTTATGGAAAGGCTGAAGAGTGTTGAAACAGAATATGTGAAGTTCAAACTTAAAACTATAGAAAGCTATAGGTGTTTGTGCCCAATTCCCATTTGTTAATTCACTAAATTAGTTCAACATAAGGCCCTTTGCGTAGAATTTGTTGAGGACTGAGGGTATTTTACTTCATCATACAATTGTACAACATTAATTAGTAGCTCAACGATTGGAATTTTTTTATCCATGCTTAAGTACATAGTAAGAGTGAATGTTCTTTTAGTGCCATCCTTTTCCATATCCTAATTTTTACCATTAATTACCTTTTAAAATATAACAAAACTTTATGTAGGTCTGTTTTTTACTTACTTGAATTATCATCTCAATCTACTCATCAAGCCAAACTTTTAAATGTTTATTTAATGTTTATTTTTCAGAAAAAAGCCAGGAAGAAGATGTGTATAATATTGATCATATTCCTGATAATAGCGGCAATTATTACCATCGTTCTTGTAACTCAGCTCACTTAGGGCTAATTACAGTTTTAAGAACTAATAGTTGTGATATATAAATTATTAATAATGTGTAATTAAATGATCAGTGATCAGATGATCATTCCATAGCGATATCAATCAGATTGAGATATCTGACTTGATTTTATATATGTATATAACAGAAAGGAGATTTTAATGTCCAGTATGTTATTTTATTCCAAGGCTCATTTGTCAGTCCTGTTTTGAAGTATTGTTGTGCGATAAGCTGTGGTGAACTGATGAAAGAAAAAGAACAAAAATTTAGTTGCTTGAAGCAGTCTAGTGACAATGTTTTTTATATTGAATATATCATAATGTTGAAGAAACAAAGGTTGTAAGTTTAAAAAGTGTATTTACTGTCAAAATGTCTTGATAATGCGAAACTGTAAACACTGTTAGTAGAATATTTACCAGTCCAATGTGAGCTAAAGTATACTGTATAGGCATTCTTGTCATTTTGTTGCTAGAAGATAGATTTAGAATCCTTTATCAATGTATTTGTTATATTGGTGAATAAATCAAATCAAATCAAATCAAATTTCCCTACATTGGGTGACATTTTCTGTTTCCGAAATCTGTTGTTCTTTGAAGAATCAATATTTAAATGATTCAAAAGGACCTGATTTTTTGGTGATTTCCCAAATTCATCAATTAAAATAATTCATGAGTTACAATACTTTAAATTTTAGAATTTTAAAAAAACTAGCTGGCTCATGAATAGGAAATAATACTGGTTAAGAGATAAGGGTTAAGCAGGTTTTATCATCAGTTCCACAATATTACATTACTGCATCCAACTGTTTAAGTGATCACTCATTTAACCATATTTATGTAGATGAGTATGTTTTTTAAATTTATAATTTACTAGTAACTATTTGGATCACCAAACATAATCTGTCAGTGCTTACAATTTTTTTGTTGCACTTTCTATGTACACATCATGTCACATGAAGCACAAGCATCTTTAAATGTTATAGTTAGAAAATTTGATTGATTTAAAATTTGTATTAACATATGTTGAGTTTCTATATACAAGCTTTTATTAATCATTTCTGTACATACTTAAATGTGAAAATAAAAAACCTGTCATACTGATTATCACAAACTGACTCATACGTTACGCGACTATGGTCAAGAGAAGAGATGGAAATATTTTTTTATTACAATAACACTCACTTGAAAGAGAGATACATTACCCGGTTGGTTTCTGGCAGAAACAAGCGCAAAAAGAGCTGTGTATTTAAAGGTACTATACCGCAGAATTTCGGCCAAAAGTAAACTGAAACGAATTAAACTAGTTTTTTCTTTATTTTTTCTAGTATGGCCCAAAGTATAAGCTTTCAGAAAATATCAACCTCGAGAATGTGCGCGCACATATACTGTATTAAAATAATAATAAAGCATGTAAAATCTTTAATGCGGGTCGCAATATAGATTTTACAAACTTTATTATTATTACTGCCGAGTCCCCTTCTCTATAGCCGCTACTTTGGATCGAACGTGGAAGTAAATCAGGCTGGAATCACCCTGTCGACCTTCGGTATAAAAAAGATGTTTTCCGGTGGCGGTGAAGATCGCTTTGTGTTTTTTTAGGAGGTTTCGAGAAAAGGCAATACGTGTAACATGTAAATTGTGAAGATAAATATGCGGTGAATATGTAACACACAGAGATATTAGATATGGGTTAAAATAAGCACAACCTGAAAAATGTATATGCATTTTGTATATATACGCATGTTTGTAAAATTTGCAAATTATTACGTTACATACATAGACCATCGGTTTATTGACCATATAATGCTCTCAAACCTAATCATCCGATTTCGTGTTAAGGTTTCGTTCATCTTAAATAAACAAGTATTTATACTCAAGAAACTTTTAACTTTATGATTCACAATTTAACATTATGAGATGGTTTTATGGGCATTTGTTAACGTGATAAAGCATTCTTGATAAACCCTTAATAATTTAACACTGTCTAAAATTTAACTGCATAGACTCAAACGGTAGCACAATTGAACCAATTCACCAGATGTGTAGAAAAGTTTATTTAAAAATAAACAAATTCATACAATATAGGATATTACATGTCACACATACATGTTTTGCTACATTTTTTAAAATAATTTTTATGTATATCATTAATGACACACATTTAATGACATAATTACATTTATATGTGAATAAATATCTTTTCACGAAGAAGAGGAAACCCGCTCCTAATATATTAAATATGAATTGCCTTAGAATGTATAAAGACTTACAATTTTTTTTTTAAATGGACACGATCATTTCGATAACTTTCGTCCTTACCTGTACATAAGTTGATTGTAGCAGTTTGTTAATACTTGTGATAATTGGATTGAAAACTTACACCTCCACCCCCCTACACTTGTTCAGATTATGTAGATTTCATAACATCAATACACCTTCTGTGCTGTTGGTCCCGTTCCTTTCATTAACCTTGACATCTTTTCATTGTGAAGTCTTTTACGTTTTTCAACCTCTGCTTTCACTTTCTCGTACTCTGGGAAGTTAAGCTTAGCTGTGAGTTTCCAGAGATGCGGTTCAGCTCTAGCCACTGGTACAGTTTTTTGTCCAAACATATCAACTCTGACGTCTTCGTCAGAAGTGCATGGCTCGGGGGATTTTATAGGAGGCACAAACCTTGCCGGGTATTTCTTGAAATTTCTAGGCGGAAGTATATTTCCTGAAAACAGAATGATGAAGGTAATGCATGTTTTTTTTGCTATTTTATTTGAATGCGTGAAATATTTATATGAAGTTTATTTGGCTTGTGAATAGACGTCATTTAATAAAATCAACATATATATTATATAGTCATATACATGTGTAAGTCCGAACACGAATGAAATATTGAAATGTATATATAGGAAAATCTTTCTTAACACTGCCACATATCGTCAGGGTTAACAAATGTGTCGGTCACGATTATCCAGCTACTCACCTTATCGGTACCAACGCGCAAAAACTTTGTTCATACCTTGTTCATCCAAAGGTGGATTCCTGGCTTGACTTTTTATTCTCAACCGTCTAAATTCCTCTATATCATATGTCGTTCGCTCCAAGGCAAGAGCTTTAAATTTCTCGTTTTTAAACAGTCTTGTTTCAGCGATATACTTTGCAAATGAATTTTCCCCAACTTTAGATGGCGCTGGGATGTTGACAGGGTACATGGCTGCTATTAACTCTGGCATGTTTCTCCCCTCTGTTTTCACATTAAAACCATACTGCTTTCGGAAGTTTCGCCACACGTTGCTGTTGTAGTTTGGGTCTGGCTTATCTGGAAATGGTGCATCATATTTGCCTGCCTCCAACCAAAGTCTATATTCAACGGAGGAGTAGCCATGAACACATTCTGGTGGAGGGCAGCGTAAGTAATGTTTACATTCAATATCGAGCATAGTGTGAGGTTTTCTGAGAACAGCCAGTTTCTGGACGTGACGGGGAGTAAATCCTGACGAGGCTGGACTGTAATCACCAATCAGTGACTCTCGCTCCGCCAGCGTGGGAGGCTTATTACCACTCGCTACAGACATGCTGCCGTCTGAAACATAAAATTTAAAAACACATTTAAAACAAAAATTATGCATCTTGGGTTTTAACTTAGGAACTATATTTAAATTTATTATGTACAACTTAATTTATTTTTAAAATTAAATGAAGAAAACTGGCTAAAGGGGGTGTTTTCATGTCGTCGGTAGCACATAGCATAGGCACATCTTCTTATTGTTGTGTTGGTGCTGCTGTCTACAGTTGAAGTATATCGCCCTCACGTTAGAAAAATACACTTTTATCTGCACGACGTTAAACACCGACAAGTCAAGGCAAGCTAATATCACAATATGTTCTGACAAGAAATCCCCCTATTATGTTTAGGTCCAGACTCCTAAGTGTCATGGCTGGAACACGCGTTAATTAAAATAACGAACGCCCGATGACGAATCTGAATTTAAGATCAAATAGGTTGATAATTTCTGTATGAAAACAAAAGGAGAGAAACTTTACATGTTTAAAAATAAATACGCTTGTTGCTACAAAACATGAGTCAAGACCATGCGAATACGATTCTGATAATTAGATATTGCCAAAAAAATAATTGAGAATGCTAACTAAACCGGTTTGAACAATCTACACGGGAACCCATTTCTGACATATAAAAAGAAAACTGTTCAAGGCGAATACTGAACAGCAGAGCTCATTCTTTGGGTCGGTTTTAGGGGTAGAATATGTGTTAGGTGAAGAATATAAAGAATTGACCATCACGTTTTGTAGTTTTATCAGGGTTTAAACTGTCAATTGAGTGTGGTTCAAACTGTGTAAACTTTCGACCGAGGAATCAGGGTTGGGGTAAACGTTTGGTTTTGGATTAGGGTTAGTTGTATGAGTATATTAATTCAGGACTAGGGTTTGTGACTGAACACAATCGATTAAACCTGTAACGGATAAGATATTCTGCAATGTCACTGCTCTATTATCGGTTATAGGCTTGCACTTGCCAGTACAAATGATTGTAGAAATCGATCTTTTGAGTTTCCGACTTATTTAACCATCTTACTTCAATGTTTATTTCTTTTATTCGTTTTGCTTTGACTGACCTATACAGCCAGGGAGTGTCTTGGTATTTTTGAGATACGAAGTCATACATTAACATGAAAGAGATAGGAGATAGAAAGCTGCGAGACACCCTGGTTTTATAAAAAATGTGGATTTGAGACACCCTGACTGTTTAGAATTTGTAATGAAATCTAGCTAACACTATATGCCTAACTACCGGTAAAAGTTTATTTTAGACTAATTTATTTATTTATTTATTTATTTTATTCACCATAAATTAAATCAAGATATACAAATGAACAAATCATTGGCGGGAATAAAGTCAGAATGACTTGTTCTATCCCTAGTAAAAATGTTGTTTAAGATCAGA
>JAVFBZ010140276.1:0-21535 GCA_032466195.1 Katharina tunicata
ATAATTCCATTTAGTGAACAGTTCTGGCACAACTCACTTTTGTTAATGGCTATGATATTTAATTTAACTACAGAGATCCAGGAAATATTCCTATAATATTACCATTGAATGTCCTGTGGGAAAGCTGTATCATTTTCTTATTGCGAAAAATCCATCCAGAGAGATTTACACCTTTTTTATTCATGATTTTACATTTGTAGCGTGAAAGGATGGAAGTTTTCAGAAATTTAAGCAGTTTATGTTGTGAAAGTTATTCAATGAAAATTGGAGCTAATAAAGTTTGGATATTAAATATTGATAATGTAAGATGTGTTATTAGCACAGATATGTTCTTGCTGTTTAAAAATAAAATCTAGTGGGACAGAGAGTCGGACAACAGTGATATGAAATAGAATATCTCCCTACTTCTCCAATTTATGACATTTTTAATTGTATTAGCTATGATGTTGATTCTTTGAAGTTTTTATCCTCCATTTACCTAATAATATCTTTACCGAATCCGCCTGCAAATCAACTATGTTTATCTTTGATTAGATGATGGCTTTAACTCGGTATACATTCTGCGGCAAAAAAAATTCCAGCCAATCTTTTCACGGAATTCAGCAATACTTTGTGCTGAAGAACGACCGTGAACAAAGCATATGCTTAGTTAGGCGACAGGGAGATTCGAACCTACACCGGAAACGGTGATTATAACTAGTAGTCCAACGATTAATCGAACCATAGCGCGGCATAGATGGATCTATTTTGAAATTGCCTAACTAACTTCGTGTCCAAAACCTACTTTGAAACATTATGTTTTTATCAGGTAAATGTTATTTAGCAAATTCACGGGAATTAATCAGAAATGGTAAACATCCAAAACACATCAGAGCGATTAAATATCTGGACTATCAAAAAACAACATGGTCTAAATTCGCTTTACTTCGATCGATATCAATCTGCTTAGGTTTTGAGACACTGAAAAGATTATTAGCAGGCTGTGGATTACTTGGTGAAACTTCTCCAGCCACAAGGACAGACTGGAAGATGAATCACTCCAGGAAAATGTGTATATTTGTACTGGGCAATAAAGCCACTTATTTTAAGTCAATTGTCTACATATAGTTCATCCGCGTCATTTTACTCTAACAAGAGATGTTCCTTCAAACTTGGATTGCTTAGTTGATTAATCTTATGGGATTCATTCCGAGCAAAAATTGAGCGTAATTATTGATCTATAGAGTAGTATAAACTTGGATAATTACGGGCGGACTTGATCGGTTTTCAGTTCCTCATAACCGAATGTATTTCCAGCTCCCAGTCTGCACAAGAAACGTGGATGTTACACAATTAAGATGATTTTATCACGTGTATTACATTTTTATTGTCCTTATCTGAAGAACATACACAACAGAACTGTAAACAAGACAATAAACCCACATTTCAACAACAATTTTCTGAAAACCTCATAAAAATATCAATTCGCTTTTAATACAGGCTAACCTTTCGTGTCTACTACACAGAGGCCTGCAGCAGACACGAACTTATTGTCATCGTATTGTCGCATAGTTTAACATCTCATGACACGGTCCATTCAGCTAAAACCTGTCGGGTCAAATTTTGATACAAACCTTGATATAACACAGATCTGCCCCTGAAATGGGTAATCTGATAAAAGAACACCGTACCGTTACATTCTAGTTTCTACGGGGTCAGGTATAATTTAACTGAAAGTTCATTGCTAAAGACGCCCCCAATAATCGTCCAGGTTTTGCTTCAAACCAACCTAATAACCTTGAACAAAACGTTGAGATAAAATGGACCGTTAGTAAGTAAAGTCTGATAGATGACCAGCTAAATATAGAAAAAAAATCAAAGGATTGGTGTCTTCAAAAGACTTATTTCTGAGGTCTTAAGAAGCTTGCCGCCACGACGATATCTTCTCTCGAAACTCATTTCAATACGGATTTAGAGAATCGGATTGAGTTACAGTGATATCTAAGAATGTACAATAGAGTCTAGAGTAACAAGTAAAATTCCAAAGCACCTGACAAAGTCATCTTACAGATATCATATTAATTGTACCTAGAAGTTGAACAAAACGTCCCTGCAGAACCCATACATAATCTAAAGATAAACTCTCTTGAATAATTCAAAGGTTTCACTCGGTGCATAATGTAATCACTGAATAAAATCACAACCGATTTTATTATCCGTAATAAAAAGTTTGCTCCGTTTAATTCTCGGCAATTGTAAAAAAAATATGAACAATATGCCATGATTTAGATTTTTTTTTGATTTTTTATCATTGGGGTTTACGCCTTTCTTGAGGGTCGTGATTTAGAAAGCTTAAAGATGTTCTGCCTATGGCTTGTACTTTAAGTTCCGTTAAGTTTAAATAACTATCCTGCTAATATCGGGTAAGGTTCTACCAATGCTATGTTGAGAATATGTCAATAATTCGGAAGATCTCTCTGGTGCTAGCGTATAATACTATCAGTTTAAATGGGAAAGAGCTAAACCCAGATGGAGTATATATATCAGTTTAAAAACTGATTGTGTTGAGTGTGTTGAAATTTTATTATACTATTAAAGACAAATTAATAATTCAAAAGTTTATTCTTATTTTCAGTAACGATATAGTTATGTCACTTACGCACCCAAAAAGTATGTACTTTGTGTTATCACACAATTTTCTCAAGATGTAAAAGCTAAAGCCTTTCAGTCAATTCCACCGTTAAGATTTAAAGGTAAAATCAAAACCTTTGTAAAAAAAAAACAGCTGAAAACCGAAAGCATATTAAAATGAGGATGTATCGATTTGCTGTCACATCTGGGCCACGCTTCAAGTTACTTCAAGTCAACGGCCCATTACCAAAGTCAAAATGTTGGCTTGTTACGGCTAAGGCAATTATCTTCGGTGGGTTCAAAATATTTTGTTAACGGTTAAGGAAATTTTAATTATGGCAGGATATCTCCTGGCATATACAAGTCTTTTACTAATTGAATATTTCTTTAATTCAACGTAACTGATTACATTTATGAACTTCAAAACTTGTTAAAATCGATGCAATCAGAGTTTGTTGAGTATCCCCTAATATTTGGTGGGTATGTGACTAACAAAAACACAGCAGATAATTGTGACTCAAGTCCATACAGATATCTGCCTAGAATGCATCTAACTACATTCATGTGGTACTCGTGTAAACTAGATTGTTAGGTTGATATTCCGTTTTCGGGATATGTAGAATCCATATTTAATGGTAAGAATGAGTTCACTAGTCGTCTGGAATTATGATGTTATCTCTAAAGAAAACAGAATCAGGAATGTTAGAAGAGACGAATGTTGAATATGCGTCATAAGTAATATATACTTTGAGTTGTAACAAACTGTATACTTAAATTTTAATATATCTTTTTTTTACAATTTTCTAGAATACTACCTAAAAATGCATTTAACACTATCCATTGCAAAGAAGCACTTGTACGGGCATCCTGTTAAGTAACAGATGGACTGCTACACAATAGAACAATGTAATAGATATTGAATTTCACCCACTGTAGTATGGACGGAATAATTTTTCCAGTGACTGCGGAAAACACTGTTTTTTTAAGAGGTTTTTTTTGCGCTTTTCAATCATTTACCTGCTAAGCAAAGTCTTCATATAGTGAAATAGACCTATGTGCGACTGACACTTTGTCCGATTCAATTTCAGTTTGGTAATGAGCTATACAATTATCATTATCATATGTAAACGGACCAAAGTTTTCCGTTTCATACCAGTTCTGAAAAACAATCAAGGTTCATATTTAAGTCATATTCTACAATACAAAGGCTTACAATAGCTTAGGGGATGTACTTTCTTACGTTTCAGATACCAATTTAGCAGTCGTCCGGGAGAGCCCTGGCATTTTGTACAATTCCACCAATCTGTACAAATAACAAAATTTCATGATAAACCTATTTTTAAAAAAAGGAAATATTTAAAGCAGTTAATAAAAATGTCCATTAATCATGTTCATTAACAGTGTATTGATCTTGAATAGCAAATCTTTATTTCTAAATGTAAATGCAGTTTTTAGGGCGTATTGATGAGAAGTTTCGCAATTTATCAGCACTTTGTTTCGGATACTGCCTTCGTTACGGTTTCTCTCCAGGGTAGAGACACCGACATGCTGAAGCTGAGTGATCGTGTGATGACAGGCAAGGATGTTCGGCGGGATTTTTTTAAATGTGTCTGAGACGAGACAACGATCCGAAATTCGCATTTACATGTTCAGAAAAGATCTATAAAAAATAATAGAGCGATGACCCTGGTAGTCAGAGACCCGAGTTCGAATCTCGGTGGATGCAGACAAATTTGTCTTTCTCTACAATTGTACAAAAATATTAATAGGGTCTTGAGCAGAAAACACATAACTATAAACTTGATTCATTATAAATCTCTCCTGGTCAGATGCATTTTAACTTTCCTGCCTTTCGTGAATAAACTTAGTTTAATAAGATAAAATGCCTATTAAAGCGACGCGACGTCCTAGCTGTCCGGCTATATTGTTGTAGGGATTGATCTGTGTAGTATTTAGGCAGTTTATTTGGACATCGCAATGTTATGATACTCGGCCAATCCAAACAATGATGATATCAGATAGTAGTCTGGTCACCAGTTGAAATTTCCTGACGCCAAAAGGGCTGAGCAGGTCGGAGAAAATAACCGCCTTGCCATGCTAGCCAATTTAAAGCCGGCAAAACGGCACTGAATTCTGCTGTAAAAACTGACAGATTGTAGAATTTATTTTCCGCGGTATTTCTGGAATTCTGACTTTCAAACGCCTGCCCATCTATACCTAACTCAGTATTCGCCCACTTGCAAATGTGCCAAGTAAATGCCCTTATTGCATTTTGATAGACCTGATCGTTTCTTCACAATTTCCTTCATTTAATCGGTATTTCATGCGATATTAGATTCCATGGGAATGCTTACAATAGAGTAATTCAACCGCGTTTCCATAGCTGCAGATTTTGGTAAACATTCCTTATAAATCTAACACCAGTATTGTAGCGGAGAGCATTTTTTTTAAACAGCTTATTTCGTGTCACTTTAGACCTCTTCCATCTTATACACACGAGATCACTGTCTGTTTCATCCAATATAAATGTTAATTTTAAACTTGACTAAAAAATCATGAACAAATTGGAATCGCAGAAGATTATTTTGTGGCTAATGTTTTTTGTAAACTAAGATATCTACTAATGTCTCTAGAAAAATCCACTTAAAATTAAAAGCTTAATCTGTGTGTATAAATAGAAACATCTACAGAGCCGACATACAAAGAAGTAATACATCTCCAAGCTTGCCTTCAACAACTGTTGGTTTATCTTGTTGTATTGTTACAGTCAGCATCAGTTACATTTAAAATTAATTCCGCTTGAAGGGTTAATGTGTTAGATTTGCCACTCATTGTAACGAGTTGCAATATAAATAGCTGTCAATTCTTTATTTAGAGTGTACCTCTCTCTGGACAGTCAAATGCTGGATGTTAAGAAACATTTTGTTTTTCTCAGCATGAGAAGAAAACATGGTAGTGCAGCAGTTCCACCCTTTTGTTTCACACGCCTTCGATCCTGGTTAACAAAAGGCTTTTTATACACGTTTCATTTATCTACTTTCCAAATCTTCCCTTCTGTTCTGAAAAATACCTTTCTCTCTCCAGTGATAATTGTTAATCGTAGTTGTTTCCGTCTGTCTTCTTGGCCAGCAGCGAATATAGAATATCTATGAAACTTTGATTCGATTCACACATCATTACATGTACATTGGCGTCTGTCGAGTAGTCTAAGCTACGCATATCTTTCCATTGTTTTCTTTAGTCTGCTAATAGTTCATATCTTTATAACAAAAGATTCAAGTGTGGTGTTGAACATCAGAAATCGGACTATAAATCACAAATAGCAGAGGCTAGCATAAAGTGCGAATATTTATATCTTTAGCATTAATATTTAGCATGAGTGACAGGGATTTACGCCGTATCTAACGTTATTTCACTTATTTGACGGCAAGCCAGGCCACTTGGTGAAGGAACCATTTACTCAGCGACACTGACAGCGCACAGGGACGACACGGGACAAGAACAATGTTTACAACAGGACCACAACCAAATCGACTTTGTAACACCCCTTACCTTGGGAAGCACCACGGCACGTGAAGATCCCACCGATTCCCCAACAACAGGGTCTTCGTATCTAAGCCACATTCTGGCGACCAATTGTCATCATGTCTATGAAAAATTTCCTCTTGCATTTTTGTTAGTTAAATGCTGTAATTTTATAGCGATTAAAACCACGTCTTTGGGGTACACATCTCATAAGACACACATCCGAAACAGATCAAATCTATTAAGAATCACGACTGTGAACAAATTCAAACAGTTTAGCTCAATCGATAATAATCTGGTAAGATTCTGCAACAGATACTGAATAGATGATGAGCGGGGAATACCTTAATCATTTTATGATTTCTCTTTTGGAACTTTTGACAATTTTGTCTCTGCAAACAGTTGATGAATATTTCATAGGATTGGCGTATACACCTAACATGCTCTTAATTTATATTTTACAGTGGACTTGATCTTACATCGAACTGTTGGTGCCGGAAGATATAAGATATATTGCGGTTTATGCCGTATTTATTTCACCAGCAAGACGTCATAGTCCAACATTGAAATAAACCAACCTCAACGTTGTTGACAAGAAAACCAATATGACCAAACAGGACAACAAATCAAATTGATTTACAGGTACTCCGTAACTCGAACATCACAGAGGCAGCTCTCGCCAGCCACCTGCTAGACGTTCTTTTTTGCTTGCCGTGAATCTGTTTGCCTTTTGCCAATGTCGTTAAAGGTGGTTTTTTAGGCCAACTATGCTGTTGCGCTGTCGCATGAGCACAATAATCGCAATATGGTGTTAAACTCCACTCAAAACAAACAATCGAAGGAGTAATGTTTCCATAGCATTGATATAAATACAAAATGTTGCCTTCAACCGAAATTGTCTAAATCAAAAGATTTCCGGTTAAACTCTTTTAAAAATTGTCGTAATTATGCGATTTACAAGAAATCAGTCTAATTAGTCAATCACGTTAAGTCTATAAGATCTTTGTCAATTAAATGTTTTTTTCGAAGATATATGTCACCAACCCATCCCATTGCGTGAGCATCGGATCAGATAACATTAGTTCGTCTCGTGTGTGCCATTTCTGTTTTGTTAGAGTCTGCATGCTTGTGAAAACATACTTCTGGATCCATACAGGCCAAGTGGTGGAACTTTGAATGGTCTCAAAAGAAAATTTAATCAAAAGAACACACAAGCCCAATGAAAGAAACTTATCATGGGCATTTGCTGACTTAAAGGGTTCGTGGAGGGTTAACCTTGTCAAGGACCAGTACAAAGAGGATGTAATATACTCATGGTGAGAATGTGTCCTTTACCGGCTTTCATCATTCTTTTTGGATGTTTTCCAGTTTGATCCTGCCGATCCTGTTCAAATTAACAGACGTAAGTTTTACGACTGACTGCCAGCCTTATTAGGACATTTTCTCGTCATTTAATAGTTCGAATTCCAGAATCAGACAAATGTAGATAACTGTATTTTCTAACAAAAAACTTACTCTGCCTTTCTGGACACAACTTTGTCTACAAAAAAAAAAATAATGAAGTTTTGTTCCAAAGTTAAAGTAAAAGACTTACGAAGTCAAACGATAAATGGATAAGAAAATATAGAACATTGGCTTTCCAACCTACAAAACAGATATTGTGTACGATTTTTTGTCGATTTTAAATATTTTTTCAAAGTTGACAATATATTTTTTTTCTCTACAATTTCTCTGAGCGCAGACATCTTGTCGTTTTCACCGCCCGATCTTCACCGAGTTGGTTCGGTGGTTTCTGCGTGTGACGTGAATTGGGTCGGCACCTTACTCGTTGCACCATTTAGACATGCTGAAGTAAGAGGTACACAAGACTGTTAATCAGCAATTTTATCGAATTTTAAAGACAATTTTGTAAAAATCGGGCATGGGGAAGTGAACTGACTCAGGGCCCTACCTTCGCGTGTACAAATTTCACATCTAACCTAGATCAGAAGTAGGCGGAGGGAGAGTTCTGACCAGAGATTTTGAAGCAATGAATTATATAATGTGAAACGAAATCAACTTCCCAACAACAATTCAAGGCCTTATTCTGAACACTTCAATCTAAATGTTTTGAGACAAGTAAATTGCTACGCTTCGGCATAAATCTGATAGATAAATGTCCAAAATTAAATAGTATAATATATATAATATATACTACAGACGTATCAACTAAATAAGATATTTTGACTGGTCATATGTACACCGGAATTTAACCAGTCCCATACTTTATCCATCATATGTAGCGATTTATGTTTACACGGAAAGAGTCTTTTGCTTTTAGCTTTTCGTCAGTTTTGTTTCATCGTCATTGGTGTTGATATAAGTTTCTTTAATTTATCAAACTGGCACACCGAGTTTTGAGTAAAATGACCTTCAGGACGACGTTGAATTACAATTAAGCAACTGTCCGATATACCTGCAGAAGCACATTGAAGCAAGATCAAGTCCACTGTAAATTGTAATTCGAGGGCAAATATTTTGTCTTTGGCTTAAAATTCATGTTTTACTGTTTGCAGTGCTAGAATCTAAAAAGTTCTATTTTTATTCCTTTTTGGACGATGCACTGATCTGTACGGATTTATCCACCCCTCTCTCATCACCATACGTCACGAACCAAAGCACATTATCATCGATCGGAGTAACCAGGTTTAGACCATCCAGTTTTTTTATAGCCCTGATACTAAATAGATCTGATCTGTTTTAGATGAGAACCGTTTTGGTGTATACCCTAAAGTCGTGGCTTTGCAAACAAAAACATTACATTAATTTTGAAAAATCAGAAGTTTTCAAATAATGTTATTGACACGAAGTCCGTTGAGCCAATTCGGCATGGCTTTACGAAGAGAAGACCTTGTTGAAGACACTGAACTATTCCTGAGTTCACAAATGGAATCTATTAGATTCGTGACTTTAATGAATTGCAGCCGTCTCATAATGATAGTACACGTTTTAAAGGTGCATTAATTTTGAAAAATCAGAAGTTATCAAATAATGTTATTGACACGAAGTCCGTTGAGCCAATTCGGCATGGCTTTACGAAGAGAAGACCTTGTTGAAGACACTGAACTATTCCTGAGTTCACAAATGGAATCTATTAGATTCGTGACTTTAATGAATTGCAGCCGTCTCATAATGATAGTACACGTTTTAAAGGTGCCATGTCACATTTCATTTGGAACAGGCAAAGATTACTATAAATATAAAAAGTATATATTTCGGAAACTTTCTTAAGGTTTACACTGTACTCAACTAATGTAAAAAGGTGCATTACAGGCACAAATGTATTTGTGAGGTTTCAAGTATGTTATATGTCACTACACGTGGCGAACATGATTGATTGGGATTGTACATATTACTTGAGATGATTTAGCTCATATACTGTATGATGGCGTGCCAGTCCAATTGGTGAAAACTACGCCCGTAGCAAGACTGACAACATACATTCTGTGTTGCCAGTGTGGTTCCGGATGGTTTCCTTCACCCTTTGGACTGACAAGCCGTCAATAAGTGAAATAATTTAAGTACATGTACGGCGTAACGTTCAAATCAAGCAAACCAAATGCCACACCGAAAAACATATCCAAACCCTGTTTTTATTTCAATGAGCCGTACCACAGTCAGATGGTCCTGTGTAGTCTGTGTTGAAATTTATCTGGATGTCTTATTCACATCCCATCAATCATGTACAGAATTGGCTGGTGTAACGTTGACAGCGCAAGCCCGAAAATCTCATAGTGGTCTATAGCCAAGGGTGTCTTTATGATCGATGGCTGCAGACAACTTTGATAAAAAAAAAACTTGATAGCAAGTATATGTCAAATAAGTTTATACCGTGGTATATATGAGAATATAGATGAATAGAGCAAAAGCAGACTTCTTACAAAACTTTAAAAGTAAATCTAAGTAGATCATGCCTGACAAACATATAAGTCTAACTTTTTAAACATGTATGGCAGCCGTTGAAATACAATTTCAAGATAAAATGCAATTACTCGGTTCTCCAGCGGCACTCTTAAATTATTCCAAGAAGTTTTTAACTATGTCACCAATGTAATTCGAATTACAGTGTTGATTATTTCTTGCAGAAGTTATACGGTTTCGTTTCATGAAGATCGTGTGATCCAATATATAGACCAAGCTATCGCCAATAAAGGAAAGCTTTCCAAGTCTATGCGGCGGCAATCCTGTGTTTTAAGGTTACTCAAACGTCAACATATTGTTTTTAAACTGAACTAAAAAACGTAGTAGAGTTACACAAATTGGTTGGAGTTAATATATACGTCTGCTGCGATAGTCACTATTCTAATAAGAATAAGTAATTGCTTTAACTGGTTGTTCCAGTCTCTATCATATATTTAGGCAAGACGGTGTGACTAAGATAACTGCTGTGTGTTTAATTGCATTTGATAATGTCTGGGCTTGTCAAATTCAGTGTGTCTCTGGTTACCAATTTACACATTTTACCGGACGAAGAGATAGTCTGTATTGTCCACTACCACTTGTCTACATCACAGAATGGCAAGCAAGTTCAGAGTTATCGATACTGTCAATTGATCGACATAAAATCGTCACTTCAGAACAATAGCGACCTACAGTTGGAACATGTCAAGTCTTGTATAAGGGTACAAGATGTATCAGATGTATGTATATTGGCGAAACGACCTCTCCATATCAGTTTACCAGGACCATTGTTGACTAATTGAACAGTATCCTGTTACTGTATCCATCTACCCACACAAGTATCCTTTGTTTGTAAGCGATAGTCAACGGCTTACAATTATCTATAAATGGTTGAAGAACTTCGAGTACAGGAATAACATTTAACAAGGGAAATGTTAGCTTTGGAAGGTATTTTTTTTAAATGTGAATGCCCATGTTGAAATATCAGATATAGCAGTTCATTTTAAGTTGATTTTCTCCAGAAACTTGTTCGATAACCCTGACTGTACGATTGCGACATGCGGCATGCGACATCTATCTTGAAATCAAGCAGAGGACTGAAAAAATGCACAAATATGTCTACATCACAAAATAAAGAGACTGGAAGAAATCAGATTAATTTTCACACTGAGGCGGTCTTTACATTAAGGGGGACCATGATGTTAAATTTAATAGATTGTCGAACAAATCCTCTAGCTAACAGTTTTTCAGGTAAATTGTTCTTCTTTAAAAAAAGTAATTGAAGCATCATGGTACTGGTCTCGTCAAATAATGTTGGGTTTCGAAATCGGCGATTCCAATTTTGTATGGACTGTATGAGCATTTATTAACACACAATGGAAATGTAAAGAATGACATGTACCTCCCTTGTAATGAAGAATGACATGAACTATGCCATAACACTATGAGCATTCTTAAAAACTGATGTTTATTCTTGTCAGTTAATCGGTTATCTGAACGCTAAACTCCATTTTCCAACTGAATGACATTTCGCTGCACTGTAATTTACCAAAATATTGATATATGCATTTAACCAGACAGCTAATCCGTCAAAATTGTGTATAGTTTACACAAAAAATAGTATTGTTCTTCATGATTAACCCTTGTTCAGATTATTTTCACAATCCTTTTTTCAACGATTACAAACATTGATTTATAAAATAAACTTAATAGATGGATTGGTCTAAATTATGAAAAAATCGTCAGTTTTGACAGATGCCTGTGATATGATAATCTGAAAATGAATGCAGGACATTTCTTATATTCCATACGGGGTAGAAGTTGACTTTAAAACATTATTTCATTTTGGAAATGAATTGTGCCAAAGTAGATAGCCAAAAAGTAAAGAGTTTGAATCATAATAATAAAGTCATTGTTTTTACGTTTACATTTTACACATTTTTGCAGGGTTGATATCGAAAGACCAGATTCCGAACAGTTTAAATGTGTACACTATTTTAAACATTAACTGAGAAAGATATATATTATGTACATCTGTGTCAGGAAATTTAAGCTCGTTCGCAAAAAAAGGAAATGTTATTTACAACACTTAGTTGTTCAAAGTGCCATGTTTGTGTGGAAGTTGAACCTGGGACTGTAAAGACTTACTTTTTACTATAATATATTATATATACATTTGTACTATATTAAATTTGATTATTAGGTTACTATTACTAAAATCAAATTAACAGAGTACTGGAAACTACTTAATAAGCATGGCCACCACCAAGATGTTTTGGTTGTCAATGTGTTTGCCCGCATGGTTATACTTGGCGGTAACAAAGAAAATTATCACTGATGATACTATCAAATACAACTTGTGTGCTAGTTTTTGTTTTATTTGACTGGGGCTTTATGTCGTATTTAACGGCATTATACTCAGATGTGACTGCGTGTAAGCAAACAAGGCTACACAGAACATTAGCAGGATGGAAAACAGAACACCATAACAAATCAACTAAACACCACCATTACATTACTTAAAGCGGACTGTTAACGTTTAGTTCCATATCCCACTCACAAACTTTCGTAGGGCGACAACCTCTGGCACATACCCTATTCAGACTTTACCAAGTGCACCTTCAAAACGTCATGATGTTAACATATTGAAATTGTGCTCTATACGGATAATAGGGATTAATACGTCCAGCTTCGGAATGTAAACATAACAGAATTTGTAATGGCGGGTTTATTCCAGCCTTGAGAGCACCAGGGCACAGGTGTTCTAGATAGCTCAATCAGCGCCCATCGTCTGCCATGCGCTCAAATTTGTGGACAAAAAAAATTCAGAAAAGGAGCATTTGAACCAGACACAACCGTGACAAACAATAATTAACCCTTTAAACTGACATTTTTGTTGATGAAATCGGAGCAAACTGTTACAAAAAAACTCGTAGGCGACAAGATTGAGAATAAATCACTTGAGGAAACACATTTACTGTTCTCTGAACGCCAAGGTTTCTATTTATAAACGCAGACAAGGCAGATTGACTAAAATGGATTTGCAATTTGAGACTTTTGGGTAATACATGTTCATCTGATAGTAGAAAAAAACAATTCTGTGGTGAATTAGGCAGACGAAAATTTAAGGATTATTCGTCCCAGCAAATTGGCGACAACACGAAAAAGCTTTTTATTTACCAACTACTGGCTACCAGTATATTACTTTATTGTTAGCAGAACTTAAGTAACAAATGAACAGCGTTGAATGGAGGTCGGATTTTAGTTGACTGGTTTCTCGTTTCTTAAATGCTACTTATTAACAAACCCACAAGCCAGTGTCATTGTCGCAGATAAAATAGAATATAATGTACCCCATAAAACGGTATCATTGTAGACGAAATCGATAGAAACTGTCAGCCGCACAAAACAAAAACACCAACTAAATCTTCAGTGATAAGCTTGACTTGACGTCATCCATTCATCTCTCCGTGAACGGACAGGTTTCTATTTATATACACAGATCAAACCATCGAGTTCCTGGATTTTTAAGGAACAATTTTGCTAGATATGTATTTTGTATTTCGTTAGTGACAATTATTACATAATTTACCAGGGTATATTAAACAAGAATTAAGATCACATCGTCTGATTGCTGATTTTGTATATTTCCTTACGACCATCTTCATGTCCTTAGAACCTAGTTTTATCGACTTCAAGACAAACCAGGCTACTTTGTTGGACATTTAGCTCGTAGAAGAATAATTGTATTTTCAAATGCCTGTCATAAGATTCAATAAGACGGGCCTTTACAATTAAGATTCCAGTCTAAGCTAGATATATAAGTTTTTTTTCCCCTGTGGATAAGTCCTTGTTGAAGTATACCATAAAGGCACTTTAAAAAGTATTTAAATCTACAAAACACGCGCTATACTAGTGATGACAGTATACCCTACAACCAAATGACTTCCTTCTTGAAAGTTATTTTTATTCGAAGATGGGCCTCGGATAACCACTTTAAATAGATGGTAGTTAACTTAAACTCACACAGAAATCACTGAAAACAACCATGAAAACTGCTAATGTCCGGTCGGCTGATTATTTTAGACTTATGTTTCTATCTATTCATAACGTTTTTTAGGTCATTGTAAAACTAGATTATTTGCATGGAGAGAGAAAAGTCAGTTTGTCGAGTAAATCACAATTAGTAAATAACTATAGCAGATAACGTCAGATATTTTTGTATGCCTTTTTATGAATAAATACTCTTAAATTTGCTGCAGCAGATGGAAAAAGGTTCGCACAATCAGGGTCAAATAAAATCTATGTATAATCTGTATTATTGAGCTGCACCATTTAAAACAATATTTTATCAGTTTAACCATTTGCTCTAATAATAATTATGTTGTCGATGCGGTAAATGTCAAATTTTCACCAGCGCATTGAGAACGATTTTATTCATGTACATTCGTATTAAAAATATATAACTAGGTAACACTAAGTCGGCACCACTGGACTGATCCTCAGGCAGATTATATAGAAAAATTGGTAGATTCAACCTCAGAGCAGAGATCAGACTCATTGATATAGTGACGAAAATGATGAGTTTTTATCAAAGGTCATCTAATTGTGGATAATATCTGAAAAAAACTATTTCTGTGTCCTTGTGTAAGTGCTTACCGTAGAGACAGACTGGCAGCCTCTACCTGGATTACAATTCGTGGTCGTTCTGTGGTGAGCCGCAGACGGTAAGAGCTCCGTCCCTGGTTGAGAAATCCGACTGGCATATAAAGCATATCGACAAATCAAAACCGATAAATATTCCAATGTTTTTTATCAATTTTCCAGACAGATCTTAATCTCGAGTTGTTATGGGTAACTTGCAGGCATCTGGTGAAAATGTGATAAAAGTTAAAAGGTGAACACACAGTCACTTGGTTTGTAAGTGATGGATATAAAATAAGATATGTTATTGCAAAATTTACCCTCTTGCGTAATAATTATGTTTCCGACACGACAAAAAGTATTTCTGAAAAATGTAATCGAAACTTTTACAGTGCGCCAAGTGTAGAAATATTAACTGTGCCGTTTAAAGAGAACTAAATTGGATTTCCAGAAGTGATTCATCTTCGAGCTTGACACATTGAAAGGATTTCATTTGTCTTATCCCTGTCTGTTTTGATGTTAATTCAGATGTGGGAGTTAAGTATATTTTATAACGTCTGGGAAGTTGTATGCTTTCGGTAATTTGTAAACACTAACAGGGCGGGATATTGATTTACTTACACTATAAGCTCTGAATTGAATTAAATTTTGTTTACTAAATTCGAAAGTGTTACTGTGTAAAGACGGTAATCAATTGATCAAAGGTATTCTAGGCTGTGTGTCGACTCAAACCACATCGCTTCTATGTTCTCTTCCTTGAACTTTCTAAAGTGTGTCTTCAATGCTAATCAATTAAAACAGGGACATACGTGATTAGCTTTATTTATCTAACGTTCTCCGATCCGATGGCTAGCGAGATAAATCGGCGGAAATGCATGCCTTAATTTGAAAGGGGAAAGATTTATCTGGGAACCACGGGATATCCGGACAAATTAAACTGCTAGTTGTCCATTTCTTGATGACCCTATTAGTATATTACATAAACAAGGGGGTCGATATATACCGAAAATAATCGTTTAAAGTCTAAAATATCCTTGCAGTACATCAGATACTCTGACTGTTCATCTGTACACAGACATTTAACCTGCCCCATACTTATCCAACATATTTAGCGATTGATGTTTACACCGAAAGCGTCTGTTGCTTTTATCTTTTCGTCAGTTTTGTTTCATTGTCATTGGTGTTGATATTAGTTTCTTTAATTTATAAAACTGGCACACTGTGTTATGAGTAAAATAACTTTCAGTACGACGTTAAACCGCAATTAGGCAACTATCCGATATATCTGCACAGTCACATTCAAGCAAGATCAAGTCCGCTGTAAAATGTTATTCGAAAACGAATGTTTAGTCTGCTGGTTTTAAACCAATGTTTTACTGTTAGCAGTGCTAGAATTTAAAAAGTTCAGAAAATAATGAACTCTTGTTGAGTGCAGATCGTTTCAATTGCCCGATTTGTATCTGGGTTTCATTTTTCCATTTTCCTTTTTAGATGATGCGCTCATCTGCATGGATTTATCTACCCCTCTCTCATCATCATTTCAGCGTACGTCTCGAACCAAAACAGATTATCATCGATCGGAGTAAACAGATTTAGACCATCCAGTTTTGTACAGCCCTGATACTAAATAGATCTGATCTGTTTTGGATGAGTACCATTTTGATGTATACCCTGAAGTCGTGGCTTTGCAAAAAAATAAAACATTAACCTAATTTTGAAAAAGCAGAAGTTTTCAAATTATGTTATGAACACGAAGTCTGTTGAGCCCATTCGGCATGACTTCACGAAGAAGATCACTGAAATGGTCTTGTTAAAGACACCGAACTATTCCGGGGTTCACAAGTGGAACCTGTTAGATTCGTGACTTAAATGACATGATGCGGTCTCATAATGAAAGTAAACTTTTAAAGCAGTCAGGTCACATTTCATTTGCAATAGACTAAGATTATCACAAAAATAAGATAAGTACATTATTCAGAAACAATCTTACGGCTTGCACTCTACGCTCATTTGCAAAAGCAAATTGTTCCGTTCATTGACTCCCAAACTTCTTTAACCTCCAGTAAAGTCTGCATATATAAAAAATCATGTAAAAAATAAAACATCACTTTATTATCTGCAATGTTTCGAATACGTAATTAAACGACACAGAAAAATGTTTAAAACATTTATTAGCACGTTTTTATATATAATAAGCCTTGTGTGGCTAATTACTCACTTTTTAAATAAGACATTGACACTATCAAATTATATAAACACAAAGGTCATCCGTTAACGTCATCAATAAAACCGGCTGGTCCAGCTTGATTAATCGCCAACTGAGAGTTAACCACGCCCCCAAGCTTCTAATACCCGACACGAAACTATAAACAACATGTATCTTTTCTCAATATATAATGTTGCGATGCCTGCCTGACATTCTGTGCGAAACAATCTGCTCAGATATAACTTTTCCAAATAATTTATTCTCACCTACTTCGAACAAACATACAATTGCTTTTTTCGACTGTAGTCACGTAAAATGGTGATATGGATTTGATAATGAGGCCTACCACAGCACCTGATCCACAATATTGTCAACTTTTGGGGAGAAACGGCAGTATGCTCGGGGAACGCCCTATTTGATTGATTAAATATAAATTGATTGACAGCTGGCAATCGGCCAATTCTTGTCTTAACTACCATGTTCATGTCAATATAACCTGGTTTTATCGACTTAAAGTCAAACCAGGATACTTTGGTGAACATTAGCTCGTAGAAAAATGTAAAATGTATGACGATTTGATAATGAGGCCTACCATAGCACCTGATCCACAATATTGTCAACTTGTGGGGTGAAACAGCAGTATGTTCCGGGAACGCCCTATTTGATTGGTTAAAAATAAATTGATTGACAGCTGGCTAAAACGTAACGTGGCATACCATAATCTCTATCAAAATTGATGTATGTCCTCCAAACAATGTTTACAAATCTGGCATGTTTTTTTATGACAATTAGCCAGTCAATTAGATGTCTTTAGAAACCTATATATGGTTGTACTGTATAAATCTTATGTAACCGAGCTATCTGAAGACAGTAACGGTCAATTCACACGGGACACGACAGTCACACGATATGAATGGTTCCAGCTTTGAACACTGAAATTCGTTAAAATAGTTGACTCATTCGTGCATCTTCGTTAACCTTCGTGGGAAACCGTGACATGTCGAGTCAGGTGTGAATTGACCTTATAGGAAACCCAGCCATCGGGCAAATAAAGAGTTAATCTATGAGCCATGTCATAGATATAGATAAAAGTCATGACAACTTATGCCCATTTCTAATTGAGAATAAGTTACATGTATTTCGCCTACAATATAATTGCATCTATTGTGGTGATTATGTTGTCCATAAAATATTTTTTCTTGAACAACTGTGACCCAGCCAAGCAGAAGTGCGAATGTATTATTCGCCCGATATTGAACCGGACATCTAGTCAAACCAAACACACAATTCCATTAGCCAGATAGGAAAAATCGTCGTTCGGATAAACAAGGGATGACAGCTAAATTGTTTAGAACCAATTGCCTACGTAAATATTCGCTTGACCGCTGGTATCCATCAACAGTCTGCGACAAAATAAGTGGCAAGGAGACAAAAGTTCAACATTTTGTATTAATTTTTTTTAAATCAATAATGCTCACGCGATAACATGTAATAGAGACTATACGGTAGATAGAAAAACAAAGAAATTAAGTAATGAACCCACAAATGTCACGCGGCTTCAGAAAATGGGAATTCATATATACCCATCAATCAAACTTGGATGCAAATGCTTGATTAACATATCTAAAACGAACTCAAAATTGGAAAGCAAAACGAGACACGAAATTTTATCAAAAGGTATTAAATATTAACTGAGTTTCGAAGCAGGGTAATGTAATTAAGAAGAATTGAGCAAGCCCTTGTTCTCTTAACCTAAGGTTTATTTGACACACAACCACCACAACCTGTATAAAGTTTCATTCTATTAATTTACTTTATAAAAAACTTTATTTGAATAATCTTGACCCAGTGATCGACCTACTTGAAAATAGGATGTTAATCCTACAGTAGTTATCGAGCCTTTTGTAAATAAAGATCATCTATGTATCTATGATTTGTTGATCAAAAACTACACCCCGTCATATTTGCATCAAAGATTTTGTCAGTTATCATTTCCTGAACTTTTTCGTGTTTATTAGGACGATGTCAAGTAGATTTCTGTGTCTGGTTCGGTGGATGCCAAAGTGAAGGTAAGGAGAATAATTACACAGTTTTGTCACGTTGATATGGATAGTTTGTGTTAATTTATAAACAGATTACTGATACATTATTTGAATCGACTAGAAATTAGCAGGTCGCTTAGCTACCGTGATATTAAATCTTCTATGGTGATTCTTAGTTATTTTGGTAAATGAAATTGTCTTTATTTTGTGACCAAGACCTTCAAACGTATATAATGTAGACTTCTTCCCACTTCACATTTAGTCCGACTGACTAATTTAGCTAACACATTACCCTATCAAATATTTTACAGTTTGGATCGATCAAGGGTATTGAATTATAATTCTTGTAGACACACATGACCGACATGTATTAAGCTGATTGATACCGTAAAATACAAACGCATACGACATAATCTAAGCATTTCTTTATAGTTACACACGAAAAAAGTTGTTTTCTTTCGTCCCACATTATTGGAACTACTATAATGTGACAAATAGTTTTTCTACTTTAAATTGTGTCTAAGACTTCACATTTCTGGGGTTCCGCGGTATAATTCTTCATTATGATAATCGTTATGAGAAAAAAGTAATAACTGTATCTTCATGAGACGTAAGTACTTCCTGTAAATTGTAATTACCTTTCCTAGTAATATTAATTATTAAGTCGGAGAGTATTAGGACGTTTCCTTGTAAACAAAAGTAATGTTTGTCTAAGCGAGCCCGCATAGCAACATTAGGTGATTTATACTTGTGCATGGATTTCATTCCCACATAACCGAATGTAATACTAGCACTGAACTTACATACCGCAGATGATTTTGTCCAGTGTATGATTTTTTTACAGTTTCTAAAAAAGATACAGTATCTCTCATATACACAACAGATCTTTACACACCAATTTTAACAATGTTTTAAAGAACAATATGTATGGGGTTAATTCTAAAAAGTGTAAAACGTTGGAGGTAATTAATAAGGTAAGACAGACATGGATAACAACTACTTATTTATTAGGGTTGCAACGTTTCGGTCATTGTTACTAAAGGTTTCGAATCCAATCAACCTGATAACCCTAAATCAGACTGCGATAAAATGACCCTGATAGATAACAAGCTAAATATAGGATACAGAGGACTGGGTGTCTTTCAGAGATTTATATGTGAAGTCTTAAGAAGCTTGACGCCAACATGATCTTTTTTTTTTTCGAAACGCATTTCAAGAAGAAACGACTTTCATACTACAGCTATCTAAGATGGTACACTCTATGAAAGGTTAAAGTCGATTGAGGGAGAAACGCCGCGGATTACTAGTTGAATAAGTCCACAGAAGTAAAAAAAAAACACTCATTCAGCCTATTCAGATAAAATAATCCATAAAGCCTTTTGTTATATTCAGATAAAAGTTGATTGGTGAAAACTCCTTGTTAAAATTAAGTTACAGATGGAGTGGTACTCTAAGGAACATTGTAATAGAACTTTAAATTTCACCCAGATATTAGCTTAGGAGATTTGTGGTAAAGTTCTTTTGGGTTATGGGAATAAAATATATATGGATCCGTGCAAATTTGAACAAAATATAAACTACAATTTGATATATTTTTGGATGGATCATTGATTACTATGATTTCTTTCAATAGTTTTTTTCATGAACTGGGTATATTTCAGCACAGTGATTTTGAATGAACATTTTTCATTTTTGAAAAAAAATTATAACTTTATATAACTTATAGAATTGTGTTAATCCAGATTTTTCTTGTACTATTGCGACTGAAGTGTTGGTTTCGCTACTGTCATTTCAGTTTTCCATGAGGCCGGCAAATTAACAGATTTTCCATTTAGTTTCTATTTTCTCGATTTGGAATAGATTAAATGAAACAAGGTACAATTTTAGGAAAATAAAGAAATTATAGAAAATATTTGAATAAAAAGGAAAAATAGTGGTTGCTGTTAATGGCCATACGGATGGTTACTTCATGTATGTGTCGCACAGTGTGAGCCAGCCTAACGGTGACATTGTCATGCCTATGATATATACACTTCCGTCACCACATAAAAGAAACTAAGCCTTGCCAAATTGAAATATCAAATTGTGTCCATTCAACACAGAAACTTTAAAGTTTAAGTATCTTATTCTTTCTTTTGCTATCTGTTAAAAAAAACTATTTAAAGTGTCTCGTTGGATGATATTCAAAAAACATTTGAGCAGAATTTCGTTATCGACGTGTCATGTATGTCACCAATAAATTTTCCATGCGTCGCAGTTAATTTCTCAAATATTAATCTACTACCGAACGTTCTTGGTGTTTAAATTCTACAGTTGCAAATGTACTTGCACGTGAAACAGCAATTGACTGACGATAAGAGTTGTTGATTGAAATCTCGTCGCGTCATTGATATAAGCATGTTCCACCAAAATCTTCAGAGTTTATATTTCCATTGCTAATATAATTGTATTCCACTTGTTCACTCTCTTGAAGCCCATGAAATTTATTGCAGCCCACCACGTCTTCTTTAACAAAAACTGCATTGCTGGAATGTACATTGTTTGATACTGTAGTCGGGGCTGAGGATGA
>JAVFBZ010140287.1:0-21534 GCA_032466195.1 Katharina tunicata
TTAACATATGTGTACAAAATTGTAAGTATCATTTTTGAATTTCATTTTGCGTTTCTTTTTTTGAAGAGTGTATATTAAAAACTGGTATTCTTACGGGAGTTCAGTTATCAGAAGTTAGTCCACATGCTATATTAAAAGCTGGTATTCTTATGGGAGTTTATATGAAGTCGAAGTTGTCAAACCCATTCTGAAACAAAACTTATAATAATTAATCCTAAAAAAATAGTATATAAAATAAAAATAAATATTAAGTGTAATCCTGAACAAAATTTCTGAAAATATTTGTATATTAAATTTTTTTACATTAAAAGTGTTTGAATGTGTCCACTACCAAATCTTATACATTTACATTAAAGAGGCTTTGGAGAATAATGAGTTGAATAATATGAACTAAACTGAGACAAAATATTTTCTTTAAAATTGCTTAAACTAACTTTTTGTATTTGTAAACAAAAGTTAATCAGGTGATTTACGTTTAAGAGAGCGGATAGATAGAAAGCTTAGAGAGCTTTATTTGTAAATAAAAGTTAACCAGATAATTTACTTTTAAGAGAGCTGATAGATAGAAAGATATAAAGAAAGAAAAAGGCGTCTGGTAATCAAGACTCGGTCTCTCTTTCTCTAAGTAACAAATGAACTACATGTATGTGTGACCCACATAAGTTATGACATTTAACGTAGTTATGTGTCATTGTCCGATGACCTAAATAACATCGAGGCATCCGTCCAACTGGTTTAATTCTTTTTAAAAGTACATAGCTTCTGCTTTGTTCATTGGAAAAGTGACGTAAAGAGCAGGTTTGTCGACGTCGGCATGCAAAAACAGAAACTATCAGAACCGACTCAGACCCACCAATGTTCGTGTAACCTCGGCTTATGTCATGGGTTTATTAAATACAGTAGTGACAAATGTTATATATAACTGAAATAAAAGTAATTATCTTCTTAGGATGTATCAACCAGCCAGTTCGACATATTTTGCGATATTTCACGACATGATTTTCTTTGCATGTCTTTAAAGTCCGGGCTACTTCAGTGATCGAAATATACGGTCGCCTTCTCGCCATTGGCGACCAAAAAACGAGCCTTGGCGATAAAATTATTAATCCACTCGCATTCGTGGCGAATAAAATATTGGTATACTCGCCAATCTGGCGAGTAAATATGTGTGCACTTTAAATATTATTTGCCATGTGCCATTGAATAAATACTTTGTAAGTCCCGTTTTTGTAACTTTATTCGCAAAGTTGAGCCGGGAACAGCGGATCGAGAAGCACGAGTTAAGTCTCTTGAACGGGAGCAAAAAGTAGGTCAAACCGGACGGCTGCTTGGGTACAGCTTCCTACAGTCTGTGTCTCGTCTTGTGATCTATTGATCTGTGTCTGTATTGATAATAATAAAAGTTACGACAGACCGTCAGTTAAAACGGACAAGATCTTTTACATTAACGGCGTTAAACACCAATCAAACAACAAACAAACAAATCGTTTACAATATTTAACAGACCCATAATTCAGGAGTCTAGTAGCACTGGGTATCGTACTCCACGTCGTCAGATAATACGGATTCAGAACAATTATCTGAAGATTGGACGATATTTCCGATACCAGTTGGCAAAAACACTAGTAATGGTGGAGGAAGTCTGTTATATATATATGAATTCGGTGTATTATTTCAAGTTGTCTTTATTTAATTTTGATGCAATGAAGACCAACTACGCATTGTCCGTTTACCATGGTTTAAACTGCTGTTATCGAAACTATAATTAGTCACATTGTGCCTGTTGTCTTACAATGTAGATGTGGAAATAAATAAACAAACTTTCAAGACTATCTGAGGTGTTGTCACTTATAACCCACGTGGGAGGGTGTGGTTTACGCCGAAGTTGTCGTGTGGCGACGTAATTGATTGACGGCTGGTGGAAATAGTTTGACCAATCAAGTATACAATGCTTTCATCATTTATTTACTTGGTTTTTCATTCATTATTTGTTGTCGGACTGCACTAGTTGGAATATTTTGGGCAAAAATTAAATTTGTTGTCGAACTATGTCTAAACAGTGTATTGACGGAGACAATTTATAAATTCTGAATTTATTTTTATTTACTGCTAATTGGTTATGCCATTTGATATGTCAAATAGCTACAATTTAAGTGTAACTCATTTGGCAGTTTTCAATTTGTTCTGCTTAGTGAAGGAATACGGCACTTTGATTGTAAGAATATTGTCATTTTTTTCTCTCCAGAAGGCGTCTTATTGGTATAGATTGACGACCACGCCCCCATAATCAACCAATTAAAGATCTTCAATCTGGTCTAGTTGGTCCATTATATAAACTGGTTATGGGTTTATTCTCTTGGAGACAATGTCCCAAGTTGAATAACCTGTACATACTTGTCAGTGTTGTGATATGCTATGGGTTTGTCGGGGTGATTCAATAAAGCCAATTATTGTGCTGTCAATCTTAAGTGCCATGCGGTTTCCAGGCCGATACAACTGTATGAGATTAAAATAACCGACACTGGTGTATTGTCTTTAGAAGCTACTGGGCGATATTGCACATTTAACATTTTGATTCTCTCAAAAGTATTTTGTAGCTGTTAATATCAGGTCAATAAAGATTGGAATATTGTACTAACAGTTTTAATTTGTTTGTATAGCTGATGCAGATCGATTGATTGGGTGTTGGAAACTGTTCTCGACGATATGTTTCTGTAGCCTTTACTGGGAAACGTAGGGGAAAACTGGAAATGAAATCAACGAAATCAACATCATATAAACATATTCTGATTCGGTCATCTCATCAGCAGTTGCATGACCATTGAACACATCACTGTCACCACAGATGTTTGACCTAATTTTATTAGTTACGTATGCGCATGTGTTTGCGTCAGCAAAGCTTGATTTCCCAGACTTCGACTGAGTGCCAACATCAATCTGAAATCTGAAATCAAAGTATAGATTAGTTACTATCCGCCTTACATTTATTGTAAAGAAAATTTATATTATGGCTCAACGCTATAAAGCCATCTAACTTTGGATTACGGTGGGTAGGCTACGTGGGTGTAAATCAGTATTTAAGGTGAGTTGATAAAATATAAATGTATAAGGAAATAAAGACTATGTGTGAATCTTTAAAAAATCCACTTTTGGAGCACTATATTCCTGCAGTGTCGTGAAAATCTCAATCTGCTGCAGGTGTAGCATAGCCTATAGAACATCGCTAAAATACAAATTTCTGTCTAACGCATATCGAGCGAACACATATCGCATTCAGCATTCAGCAACGGTTTATAAGTAGCTAATAAAAAGGAATGTTACATATAACAATGATCAGCCTACATGAATTTAAAACAGGTTGTCACATGAAAGCACAGGTATATTTCGTAAAGGGAGAGACAACTCTTGTGATAGCTACGCAACATACATGGCGACAAAAAATCGGTTAGTGGCGAGTATTTTTAAGACTACATTCGCCAAATGGCTACCAATTTTTTTTTTTTTTCGAGCACTGCTACTTTCATCATACAAGATTGGGTTTTTCTGGATTTCCCAAACCCATTCTTATCTTCAGCCATCCCAAAACACCATGTGGAACGGGAACACATACAGAGGTTGCCTAGTACATGTCTTCAGAACGCGCCCTCTCCTTAGTTGGCGGATAAAAATTGTTTGCCCAAACTTTCTCAGAAAGTAACTAGAGGTTGTAACATGCGAGGACATTTCTTCGCTTTATTTTAACACTAACAAGCCATTTATTAACGTAAAGATGGATACATCATGTAAGCAGATGCATGTATTTTGTGTGTGCGTCAGACGGCTTATCAAAAAGCTACTTTATTTAATCCAGTAGAAGACGGTGTCAACCCATTTAAACATCCGTTTCTATTATGATGCTAGCAATTTCTTTGTGCTATGGGCGACTTTATAATCCCATCAGCAATTGTACAAGACCTCGAATTGAAACGAATGAAAACCTAACTTTGATGCAAATGAATCAGAAAACTGATGTGTCATTCTTACTTGCAAAGTGCAATAAATTTTATCGGAATACTGGGTTAAGAGCTGTCGCCGAAAATTCTTCATTAAAGCCAATTTCACGACAAAGTACGGAAAAGAGGCATCGCTTTCCGTATTAGAAGGCCTCGAGACGAGAAGTGTTAAAGCAACATCGGTTGAATGTTGGGCCTCACCTTCCACCGGATCTATATCAAGCATGGCAACCTCTGATGGACTCGTTGATGAGAGCCAAAAAGAGCGGCAGTCGTGTTTTCTAGAGAGTACGCAAATTAGTCGTTGATGGGTGGCCAATCGCGCCTAATGGTAACTAGAGATACTATGAGATGAAGCTTATAATTATCTTATGGAACATAGAAGAGTGAAGAAAAAAGGGGCAGTAACTCTTTTACTCAACATTTGTCTCAAGACTTAGATTTATTAGCGGAAACATGGAAGTCTAAAACAGTCAAATTTATTAAGCTGGGTATGAATGTTTCCATGCACAATGTTCATAGGAAAGCTAAAATGTTTAGTGGTGGTTTCTTTGTGTATTTTAAGAAAGCTTTAAGCGGGTGTGTCGTGTGTTAGAAAATCAAATTCTTCAATATGGCTAAATTATGCAAAAATTCTCGCTGAATCAGGATATTTATATCTATGGCATTTACATCCCTCCTGATACCTCCACACTCTATAATATTTTAAGTGAAATATTTATGACTTATTGTTAACCGATATGTTAATGAATTTTCTGATTTAGGAAAGGTTCTTGTAACAGGCGACCCTAATGCTCGTACAGCGCAAGCATCTGATTATATAACCACGGATTATCCGTTACCGATGGGGGTTTCTACCATGCTGACCAACGTGTATATCTATGAAAAAAAACAACAAACGATTTCGCATGCCGTGAAGTGGCTCCGTGGCTGAGCGTTGGACTACGGAGCCCACTTCACTGTACCCTGAATAGGTTTGATTCCCTCTGTGTATATAAGGGAAGGTTTCCGGTGGCTGCGGTGTTGGCGGTTTTTACGAGGTTTCTTCCCGGTTTTCTACCATACACCGGCAACGCTGTCATATAGGCGAAATACTCTTGAGTACGACGCTTAACACCAAACAAACAAACGGTTTCGGTCGGATTCAATTGGATCGCTGTAAAAGTAACTGCCTCTGTATCGCAAATGATAGATTCCACTCAGATAAAGGTATAGGAAAATTACTTTTGATAGTGCGTGCGGTACTAGTGTAACTGATTATCTGCTACTCAAAGAATCGGATTTTCATATTTTGAAGGACTTCAATATAAAAAACGTAAATATATGGTCTTACAATTCGTCTCTAATTTTTAATATGGGAGTAACTTTGCAATATAATCGGAACCTATGCAATATACGAATGCCACTGCTATAACATGGGATACTATGTATATTTCTTGGTTTTTTTTAGAGATTTAAACAAAACTTTAATTTACAAAAGCCCTTCGAGATAAAAAAAAAAAAAAAAGATCGACCCTAATGAAGACTCTATAATACCGCTGTCGATGATTTGACAAGGATTCCCAGTGATGTGGCACAACCATATTTTAAAGTGAAGTATATAATAAACCAGGGTGACTCAAAATTATTAAATCCAATAAATCTTCAGCTGAATGTATTGATAGGGAATGTAACGTGGTGAAACTCCATGCATAACACTAAATCTACCAAAACCCTATCAAAGTCGTTCTCTGTGTTACACAGGATTCAAATGTTTGAAAGTAAAGCGTTTTACAAAAGACTTTGAAAAAGGAAAACGATTATTTATAGCACAAAAGTCTAACGGTTATGTACCATAAAAATAAAACAAAGATTGTTATTTTTTGTGATGCAAGGAGGTCAAATCAAATCAACACAAAACTGGTCATATGGTGGGATAGATTTAGAAATTGTGAATTTCTTTGTTTATTACTTTAAGGCATGTTGATGAATTTAACGGCAAATCTTTTTAAGGGAGAATTCCCGTAACCAATTTTTAAAGCCATTAATAGTAACCTCACACAGTTGTTAAATTCAACACAACAAAAATTCAACACAACAGGGTGTACTATATACGTAAACTTGGAAAATATTTATACCATACATTTTTAAAGAGGGATTTTTTTGCTTTTCTCTAAGGGTTAAATGTATTGTAGATAAGTATCATATATTATTGTAAACTGTAACCATTTTTTTAGGCAAGTTTCACTACCTGTATCAATGTATAACTGAATATTATACGACTAGAAATTGAACTTTTTAACATGAACGACGAGGGCCACCAATGCCTGAGTTAATAAAGAATTGAATTGAATTGATTATATTCGGCAACCTGCTTCGCGTCTATAGCATGAGCGGCTCCATGCAAACTGTAGTTAAGCAATCCAATGAAATTCGCTGCGATCGAATGCCGTTCAGTATAATTAAGTATTAAGTATTGCTTAAAGTTTAACACCCTTGCCTTGATTCAAACGTCGCAGATGCATTGTGGGGGAGTGGATTTGAATCGAGACAAACATGGCAGAGTTCAAATTGAACTGTCGGCTTGCGGGGATAAAAAGCGACGTACATCTCGTTTGAAGGGCTAAGGAAACCTCTAGTATAAAATTCGAGAGTGCATGATATAGTATCGTCGTTTGAATCTTCATTTCAACCGTAGTAGTTCGGACAATTCTGTGAGTATGCTTCCACCAGAGCTATTCACATTTTTTCGGAGCAGGACCTAATGGCATAACATTACAAGGTGCTGTTCACTGGGCTACGCCACTGACTGACATATCTGGGTTGTACGCTTGAACAGGGTTATTTCTTTTTGCGAGTGACCTTTCTGAACCAAAGTAAACTGGTCGCAGCCGGCTTCTTATAAATGAACGTAACAAACCAGTGCTCAGCTTTTGTTGTATTTTGGCTCCCCCGGACTGAGGAAGTAATATGTACCGCAACCGTAGACAAGGTAAGCAAACGGCTTGTGTGTATTAGTTAAACATATAAACAAGTTATTTACGGACTTCTAAACTCAAAAAAACGTATGTTTACTTTAATTCTTATAATAATAATTGACGACATGTCTTCGGTTTATTTCAACACTGACAAGCCATTTATTAACGTCAAAATGGTTACATCATATAAGCAGATGCATGTCTTTCGTGTGTGCTTCAGACGGCTTATCAAAAAGCTACTTTTTTAATCCAGTAGAAGACGGTTTCAGCCCCTTTAAACTTCTGTTTATATTATGCTGCTAGCAATTTCTTTGTGCTATGGGCAACTTAATAATCCCATCAGCAATTGTACAAGACCTCGAATTGATGTGTCATTCTTACTTGCCAAATTTAAGCAATTTTATCAGAATTCTGGAGTAAGAGCTGTCACGGAAAATACGTCATTACAGCCAATCGCACGACAACGTAACGACAAGAGCCACCGTTTTCCCTATTAGAAGGCCCCAAGCATTCTTAGAGGGACTCCCGTTAGAAATTCATTGATATTCAACCTGCTCTTGCACACAAGTAGTGTTATTTAGGAGAATATAAAATGAAATTCGACTATGCATAGCGTGTGGTTGGGCGATAGCTTCTAATGCCATGGTGCTCTGCGAACTTAGGGGCGCCAGGAAGTGTCCCGTATTTCGTCTTGTAAATGTGTTATCGTGTCTTCGATGTTGCTGGCGTTGCTAAGGGTGGTATCATTCACTGTTTAAATACATCGCCGCCATATACGTGAAATACCATCGAACAAGGCGTCAAACACCAGTCAATCAATCAACGAAGCATTTCCTAACACGAGAGTAACTTTTTTCCTAACAGAGCTAACACTTGATATAGAGTCAAACTTGTTATGTTGTGTTTGGTTTATTGTTAAATATTCTATCTCTGGTGTACACCAAGCAATCAATAATCATCAAATATAGTGTGTAGAGTGCTAGTTTTATTTTTGTTAGGCGTATGTACATAAGGCGCAGTGATATCGTTCTGGCCTATAGCTCACTCTGACCGGATAACACTGTATTATATTTAGGCTAATATGACTCATTGACGACAAAGCGTTCATAAGAATGTACACAAGCAACCAATAGACAATGTATAGCAGGAGGGGAGGGCTGTTTTGAAGTTTTTGAACACTGACAATGGTGGTCTTGTTCGTATGGGTCATGTTACCGAAACTCTTTGATACGTTTGCGCCGTCTCGCTTGGCCACGGGGTTGTAAGACTTATATATCTTATGTAACTTGTGTAAGAGTGCATCTACGTACAATCCCACGCAAATCACTAAGAAAGACTGGACCACAGTAGAGACGAACAAACTGGAACTTTCTTTAGAAATCTAAGCTGATGCGGCTTAAACAACTCGTACATTTTGTAGTAGTGTCAATATCAGTTCAAGACAGCACGGTGGGAAGTGTTGTACTTTATGTTACTGGAATCAAAAGATGTATTTTCGATGCTTTCTTTCTATTCTTCTTCCTTGAATATATCCTTACATTTTTCTACAAGATCGGCAAATGTTTTTAGTTTAGGTAGAAGTGGCTTCAAACGTCCTACAGCTATTGTTTGCTTTATGGCAAACCGGTAAATCACTTTTCTAAGCCCACGTCAGAGAATATATATAATCAATCATGTAAACAGTTTCGTTAAAAAAAAATTAAGTTTCAAAAGCTCTTCGAGATTGGCCTTTCTTATGAAGAGAGGACGGGATTATAACACATCGAGGCTTCTGACATATGTGATTGAAAACTAACCTACTCATCTGTGTGTCTAGGGAAGCAGAGGTAATCCTACTGGAAACGATCCATCCTATAGGTGAGACCCTAGGAGGTATTAACCGGGCATCAGCTATATCTTTTGCGAAAGGACAAGACCTAAATAGTAATCATTAACAATCAACATGTCAAAGTTTAAAAATGTATGTGAGTTTGGTGTCTCCCAACGTGTTTTTTTTTTTCACAAAAGGTTCAAACTGCATAAGTCGAGTTATTTGTAAGACCGCATTAGATACATTTGTCATGAAACTACAATCTTTAAGAAGCACTTATTACTTTAAGAGATCGCGATTCAAAACTTTCTTTAGTTTCGACAGGTATTACGTTTTTTCACTGACTTTTCGGTAACACCAAAAACAATGGCTTCCAGAGTCTTCAAGAAGTCTGGCGTTGATGGTGGAGGTTTCTGTATTCTGGTTGAAGCTGTTTGCATCAACGACTTCCCTCGGGGGCTATCATCGCGGCTTCTCTAGAATCTGCAATTCGCCTTTAATCGTCAGGTTAGCCGGCTCAACTCCGCGAATTGAACTCCGAAATATTTTCGAACACAGACTTCATTTACGAGTTTTTGTCTGGTGACAATGATAGCATGGTTTATCTACAACACAACACTTGTAGTTATGCCGATGACCCTTAATTTTTTTGTTTTCTAGCTTCAGCATTGGGATACACGGAACATTCGTACCTCCAGTGCGTTTTTTTTCCGCAAAATCTGCATCCACTAGTTGGGATTTGACTACAGATGGCGACAGAACTTCGTTTTACGATAAAAGCTTCACTTGATGATCTGGGAGTGTATTTGTAAAAGTTACTTGGAGTTGAAATCACAGACACTATATTATGCGTATTATCGGATGCAGCTTCGCGCACAGAGATGTATGATTTAATCAACTTACGTAACAGTTGAACAGTCCAAAAGTCTTCACTTGTTTTCTGAATTTCAAGGTGAAATATTAGGTCTCTTGGTAATTTAGAAAAGATCATACTCAGAATAAGCTGTTGTTCTGTGTCGCGGCCTATTAAAAGCTTTCAACAATCGGCGGTAAGTCTCCGCTGGGTCGTTGAGTGTTCGGAATCTACTCGTATTATTCATTGTCGTTGGCATATCCAAAAGTTAAGTGTGGTGTGGATTTTCGTGCCTTCCATGCAGTAGTTTCAGAGATATGTCGTAGATGCAAAGTTCTGTATTGTTATTAGTCTACTACGTTATCCATATATTACAATACAGAACAGTACTGAACAAAAATGTGTAATTTTAAGTTTTGTCACGTATTGGTTTTAACTTGTTCAATTGAGTGATTTTCAATTCTAATTGATGAATTGAACTTTCGGAGATATTTTATACATCAAACATTCGCACAACATGTAAAAACTATTTTATTTGTCAACGAGAGTAGCAAGATGGCGGCCAAATTCGACAATCTCCCGCAATTACTCGACCTTTGTTTTGAAATGACTGCCTCATAGCGAGTTTTTCACACTCAGAAAATTACTTCAAATATAATATTTTGTTAAAAACTACACAAAGAATTGGAAAAAATGTATAATAAGTATCGAATAGACGGTAAGTTCCAGATATGTGCTCTGCGTCGCCCTGTACGATGCGGGAATTACAAGGTTATGGTAAGGCGCAGTTCTGTAGCTAAGATATTACGTAGTTCGTGTTGATTTACCCCTGAAAGAAGAGCAATAGCTCTGCTGGTAAGTTTAGATTTAAAATAAGTCAGTTTTCTTTTTCAACAGGTGACAATGAAGCGTTGTTATGAATGGATATACCTTGAACGAGTCTCAAAATTCACTCCAGTGCAATAAATTATCGTTCAAACACGAACTATCAAATTGGGACAATCTAACAGTCCACAGTACTGGAAATTTGACTGAAGTTCTGCATCACCCCCTTATTGTGACCCAGTTATGCATGCTTAAAACAAGCCACTAGGTTGTTTCAAGTGGAGGTACATGTGTCCTTAAAATTTGAAATAAAGCAGAGGAAACACGAAGTGTAATCACAGGGATAAACATAATAAGTATTAAACCTACACTGAAATTCCCGACCAGTGAAAAATTCACTGGCTCGGGTGAGACTCAATAATAATAGTAATATTCGTGACTTCCCCGATACAGCAATAACCCCATTAGCGTTCGTGTCTCACCGACTGTAACCGTGCGAGTGCTTGGAGATGGGCCAAATGTATGGTTGCTACTTCTTGTTGACTATTAATAAACAAATGTCTTCAGTTAGTTTGGCTATCGATCAATTTGAAATGGGTCACCTGAGGCGACATGTGTTCGGGTACATGCTGCTGGTCCAGGGTGTTTTCATCCCCGTTAACAATATCCCTTCTCTTGGTGACAATAACCTAATCGCCGTTCTTTTTGTGCAACCAACCCACCCCTTACCCCCACCCCCGTAGCCTTCCACGTTATTTTTAAATCCCTTGTCATTATAACCGTTTATAGATTCGTCGCGTTATTTCTTTAACCTTTTGCTACTGAGATACACGTATGCTGGAATGCTTGCGCAAAGCAACATGCGCACTTGGTCGATATTAGCTGGTATGGTACTTAAATCTAATAATAGACCAAGCTGAACCGGCAGAAGTAATACACGTGTCATATAACTGTATCACATATACGGTTGATGAATTAACCTGGGCAACTATTTTTGGTAACTTGTCAGAAGTGAATTACCATCTACTAGTATCTGGACAAAAGGTAGAATGGAGTTCAAAAAGTGAAGAAAGCGCTTAGGAAGGTATCTCTCTCCGTTGTAATCAAGCACTGGACGTTATTTATCATTGTATAGCTCGTATATGCAGCTAGCTACAGAACTGTACCATTGTAAAACATTGTTATCCCCACATCGTACAGGGCAATACGGAGCACATATTTGAAACTTATCGTCTTATTCGATACTTATTATGCATTTTCTCCAATTCTTTGTGTAGTTTTTATCAAAATATTATATTTGAAGTAACTTGTGAGTGTGAAACACTCAGTATGCCGCAGTAATTTCAAAACAAAAGTCGAGTGATTGAGGGAGATTTTCGAATTTGACCACTATCTTGCTACCCTCGTTGACAAATAAAATTAGTTTTTACATGTAACAAATGCGGGAGGTGCGCATTTTGGATACATAAAATATCTCTTAAAGTTTAATTTACCAAACAGAATTGAAAATCACTTAATTGGACTATTTAAAACCCAATAAGTGCCAAAACTAAAAATTACACATTTTTGTTCAATACTGTTCTGTATCGTTATATATGGATTACGTAGTGGCCTAATAACGATACAGATCTCTGCATCTGTAATGCAGCCTGTTGAATGCTAAAGCTGTCTCACTGTGTTTGTTGTATAGCTTATGCGCAACTTAAACTATCTTACAATTTTTATTATCGTATAGCTCCCGTGCACACTGTCCTCTTGCCATGCTAATAGTTATCATCCATTTCTTCTACTGATAATCTTAATATCGCACACAAATAGCTTAACTTCTGAACACGGTAAAAGTTCAGTCAAAATATCGCTTCCAGTTTCTGCGTTAAACTAATTGCTCTTTAGAAAAAGAAAATCTCCGAACAAGCATATCAACGATACCTCCTTGTTCGGAGTCCCCCATATTCTATGTTACTCGATCTGACCTGTGGAAGTACTACATGTGGGTAACTCGGAAGTCATATAATGTACTGCGCACATCATCTCAGACGTGATACGATCATCACCATCTGGAACATTTTCACAGCCTGTGGGTAAAGCTGCCATTAGACAGATTCCAGAGTTTTCATTTATTTTACATTCAGAACATAATTTACTCCTAAACTGGACATTGTGCATCTAAAACCGTAGTGAAATTCGGACTATAACCCTATGTATGTTTCTGTGTTTAATGTGCATACGGCGAAAAAAAGGCTTCCGGTGAACAAAATGTATGATTTTGATACATATTCATACACCTATATCACCGCCGAGCTTAATGATAACAGCAAAATAACAAGAAATCACGCTAGGTTTGGTCGTTTGACTTGTGAGAACATTTTTTAGTTACCATGAGTATGGTATTTGCAAGTGATAGTATGGGGTTGTGAAAATGTCCAGAATATACGAATGTTTGGCTGTGTAGAATGGTCCTGGATAATATTTCTTTGTCTGTTTGATTGGGCTTTTAAGTTGTTTAAGATTATTTCACTCCCATCCCAATCGTTACAGGAAGCCACCATTAACGTTCGCAACATAGAAAAAAACAGACACCACAACAAATCGACTTCCTTATGTCCCTTAGCAGGCAGAGCAGCGGATCACAGGAGGCTCCCATCCAACCACCTGCCAGATATTGACGAGGTGCTCTGAACAAGCAATATTGGCCAACCGAATAACTCTGTTGTTGCTTTATTACAGATTGTGAAACAGCCAGTGTGGCATTAAACATTCAGTGAGTGTCCTAAAAATCTGATTCCATGATGCCCTTCAAGGCTACTCGTTTGGACAAGGGCTGGGCATGGGTTGTATTATGTGCGGCGACTTTTAACCTCTGCGTTGACCTCGGCATCTCCTTAGGGTCGGGCGTGTATGTTGTCGAAGTCATCAAGGACTGGGAAGTGAGCAAAGCCAATGCTGCTCTCTTGGGATCTGTCCTGTACGGCATCATGTTCTGTTTCGGTAGGACTTTCCTTGTGTATTTTTTAACTATTAGTCAACTTTCAACAGCTTAAACATTAAGTATAGAACTGTGCCTATTATTAAATTTAAAGACCCAGACAAACATATAATAAAGCAGTGGTATTGACAAGTGAACTGGTGTGTTTCGGGTTAACGAATCCTTACTGCCTTGGATTGCAAAAACATAACTTGGTGGATTTTAAAATTCTGGGCATATGTAGTCGAAATTATTTTTTGGTAACAAGTTACTTTTGATTGGTTCTGGGTGTAAAAAAGATTTTCTCTTCAGAAACTTTTAATATGACATACAACATATTTCACAGTACCAACTTGATTCCGGGGTAAAAACAAAATTAGCTTCACCCAACAAATTTCTAAAACTGTATTCAAAATGGCAAGTCAACACAGCTCTTCATGGCTATGCATACAATGTATATGTCGCTCGTAGGTTCTATGTACACGTTCCTTTTATTTAATACCAGTTTCCCTTCAAATTATGTCATTGTTTTATCATCATATACATATAGTTAAGAGACGTTCTTTGATCTGAAAGAGCAACATAAACACTTTACTTTGACATTGAAATTTAGTATTTTCTTCATACTTTTCATCAGGACCAGTCACAACATTTCTAGCGTCGAAGACTTCAAACCGTACAATGGTGATTGCTGGGGGCCTACTCAGTGCCGTTGGATTAGTGGCGTCTGCTAATGTTAAAGGGATGGTTGCTCTGTACTGTACATTTGGTGTCATGGGTGGTAAGTGTCCTTAATCAGGCTACTGGATGTACAACCATCTTCCATAGTAATATATTTTTATCAAAAGTAATCACACTGGCACAGGGATATCGACTAATTAAAGCCGATAAATCATTTATTTATTTATTTTATTTATTGATTCGAGTCCAAACAGGCACAATGTGCCCAAACTAGTGGGTCGATAACTATATAACAATATTGAACAATATAACGAGCTAAAAAAAAAAACATGATAAGAACAATTGAATGACCATTTTAAATTAGAAGTAAGGGGTGACCTTATATATTTATGTATATTAACTGAAATAAGTTTAGATTAAAAATAATATAAAAATTAAAACAAATAAATATATTAATTAAATTAAAGAAAATAAAATAAATAAAAAAAAAATAAAAATGTATTTAATAAATTAATAAAATCGAAAATATAAACATTAACTTAAATATGGTTTAAGAAAAAAATAAAAAGAAATACATTCAATAATACTAATAATTGATAAAAGAATATTAAATAAAGTAAAAATAAAAACAATTAAAAACAATTTATATGTTCATCTCATGCTCTAGATAAATTCTCAGACAAGTGTCTAGATAGACCTGAATCTCGAGTTGTTCCAGACTAATATATAATACTTTTACTTGTTTTTCGTGATAATAAACTTTAATCATTTTTTCCAGTATAAATGTAGTTCGATGTTTCCACTCCGCAAAATTAAAGTTAAGATTTTTTAATGCACCGATAATAATAATAATAATAATTATCTGTTTAAGACTGTCTATATTTATAATACAAAGAGATACAATAAGTATTCTTGGGTAATTTAATTGAAATTATACATTTTTATATAACGATATTTAACGAAGATTTAGTTATTTTGAATTAAGTTAAACCAATGGTGGGGTGTACTCTTGGGTCAAATGGATATTACAAAGATACTATTAAGAGGGGTTTTGTTAGTTTGAGCTTTGGTCACAAGAACGTTAATTAACCTGATAGTACATGCTCTTCGTTGATTTGATTTGTTTGTTTGATTGGTGTTTTACGTCGTACTTAACAGTATTTCACCTATATGACGACTGCGTTGCCGGTGTATGGTGGAAAACTAGAAAGAAACCTTGTAAAAACCACCCAGCGAACTCCGCAGCCACCGGAAAACTTCGCATATATACCTCGGTCCACAGGGGGGATTCCGGGTACAGTGAAGGGGGTTCCGTAGTTCAACTCTCAACCACGGAGCCACGGCGCGGACCCCGTTGATTTGTTGATCAAAGTTAAACTCCCACTGTGTAATTTTGTTTACATATTGTTGTGATGTTGATGTTATATATATAAATACTTGTCACCTCATTTGTGACAATATGTGTTGCAGGCGTTGGAAATGGCATGGTTTTTCTACAGTCTATAGTCATGGTCAACCTCTACTTCAAGAAGTATCGGGGATTGGCTTCTGGCATTACACTTGCAGGAGGCGGGTTTGGACTTCTCGTCATACCATTACTAGAGCGGAAACTGATCTCCTATTTTTCGTGGCAACCTTCCCTATACATAGTAGCTGGCATTTGCCTGAACACTTGTGTCGCCGGTGCTCTGATGCGACCTATAGAGCTCACCAGAGATACGGACGTTGTGAAAATTGAGGAGGAGAACGTCTACGTAACTGAAGACCAAAGCCTTCATAGGAACAAGCCATTTGTAATCTTCTGCGTCAGTTCATTTATATGGGGTCTAGCTGTTACCGTGCCTATAATTTTAGGAGCGGACTTCTATGAGGATTGTGGAATGAACGGATTCCAGATAAACATCCTTCTCTCTTGCTTCGGAGTTGGAAATTTAGTTGGACGCCTTATAGGTGGGATAATATGCAACATCCGAGCCATAGACAAGCTGTTGCTATATTCTACTACTACAGTTATAGTCGGTGTCAATATCGGATTGTTCACTTTAACAGCAGACTTTAATTACCTTGTGGTGCTAGCTTGCTGTTATGGATGTTCTTTCGGTGTTTTTGTTGTAGCCCACACTGTCGCTTCCGCTACTGTCGTTGAAGTGTCCAAGATTGAACGCTCTATCACAGTTTCATATTTCATTAACGGAACTGCGCTGGTTATGGGACCTCCCATTGCGGGTAAGGAAGATGTGATTTCTTGTTTTAACAATGTCTGGAAATGTGGAATGTGGTTGAGAGAGTCCTTATGGAATGTACGATTATTATTTCACACCCGTTTCACATATACAAGCCTCAAGTTATCTCCCCTGTTTACTGGAGCTCTCTTGGCTTGTACAGCTTGGATGAAAGCAGTACATACTGGCTACTTCTTTGTGTCATGGACGATGTGTGTTACTATTGCTCAAAGTGGGCTTTTATTGTTGTCTCAAAATACGTAAACGCTTTTGTGATTTAAATTATTAAGCATGTATGGCTTTCACTTGAGTGACATTGAAATTTCTAATAGTCCCGACTTTTGCTTTTCCACCAATTGTTTAGGTGCCCTGTTCGATCTGACCAACAGCTACCGGTGGCCTTTCCTAGTTTCAGCTATTACAATGATAGTTGCTGCCGTGATTGTCCTGCCGGGATTTTGGTGTCGGGGATCATCCACAAATTTGGCTTTATACATCGAAGCTGAAAAAACAATTCCTGACGAAAAGTTGAATGGTATGTACTCCGATACTCCTGAAGTGCCAAACTCATAAATATATAATTTTTGGTGATAAAAAAGAAGGAAGATTGTAGATATTTCACTGACAACAGGAACGTAATGGCCTTGTGAGTACTTGACAGAGGGACTGTCATTGTGTTTACGTACAAGCACTGGGTCTGCTCATTATACTCATGTCATTACTCAACTCATAGTACTCATCTCACTTATCTCCAGTCAAACAGGAGAATGCCACATAAGATTTGTTCAAATTCTAGTGGAAATATCCTCTGTTATATCTACAATCAAACACATGAAGAGTGAAGTTAAATTTTGTCTTTTGATGGGGGAAGGTCTTTGGCCGTAAGGGTCTTTTACGGGCGAGAATAGCAATATTTGAAATATAAAAATCAACGTTATATTGATGCTGTCCCCGCTACATGGTCCGTTTCATGAGAGCATGGCTATCATAAGCTATCATTGTTCCTCTCTGTTTCTTATATTTTGCTGAGTTTTAATACCGATCTACCGCATGTCAAAGTGAAAAGGCTCTCGCTTTTGTTTTATTTTTACCACTAACATATGGATTATTGGGGTTCTTGTACTGCCGTTATTACTTAGAGTTATTAACCACCTATTATAATAGAACTGGTTCATATAGAAATAAAAAGTGTCACTTCTTGTGTTAACGTACTAGGGGGGCGGAGGTATTTCATTGTATGTTTTGTGAAATGAAAATAAACGGCCTATCCATAGAACATGTGTATATGTACAAGGTGCTGAAACAAGGTGCAGAAATATAAATGGCAAATTGGACAAAACTGTATTTTTATAAATATAACCATAAGCCTTATACAAAATAATGTTTTATTTCATTAAATTGCCTTTACGTGCAGCAATCTGGACATTCACTCGTCTATGTAAAACTGTCAGTATAACAATAAGCCTGTTGAGTCAGCTGTATGCCAGTATTTTCACAGGCACAAGTAAGTAAATTGTTACAGTAAGACAATGTATAGGTGGCACAATTGTCCAGACATTACTTCATACATTAATTGGCTCGGGACTTCTAACCCATCATACTTAAATAGGCTCGTACCTTTCTCGAAAATGTGAAGAATACGAACACTTATGTAATGACAGGCATCCTTGTTGTTTCTGAAGTACTGTTTCCGTAAAAAGTGCGCTGGAGAATGAATCGCCTAAATTTGACTATCAACTCATTTCAAATTAAACAGCGAAGCCCGTAAAAAGCAGACCAAACATAGATAAAATCGTAAAGCAGTAACACCTAATAAGTTATAAATTTACTCTCTACAAACAGCACACAGAAATAACTCTTTCTAGTTGAACAACCAGATGGCCAGTCAATACCTAAGAGTCAAAGATTCAACCGTATTCATAATGATTTGATTCTCTATTTAAGAATGCCAACCTATATGAGTAATCATTGCATGGGCTTACAATGAATGAAGATCACAAGTATACAATTACCATTGCAAATAACATTGGGCGAGATAGTGAATACGGCTTGGCAATATATAAAAATGTATTTGTTAAAGGGATATCGCTATTTTGCGGGTATAAATTGAAAAATGAAATAATTATTGGAATTGTGTAAGTAAAGATAGAAGTCCTATGATGATAACTATGAAGCCTTGACTCTGGTAAATGAAGCATGTAAAACATACCTGATGCGTTGAAGTGAATCATGAAATGTGATGTAAGTGCGAGGGACATGGTGTTGATCACCAATATGTTTGTTTGATTGCATCATTATGCATACTTAAAGTTTTTTCCGTTACGCACCCAAAAATTCTCTATTTTGTGTTTTCATTTAATCACATGAATTATAGATATTTTTTTATCAAAAAGTAAAAGTTAGAGGTATTCCGTTAATTCTACCCCAGATTTGAAGGTAACGGTAGTTAAAAAGCAAAAAAATATCTGAAAATTCTGCTAGAAATTTTAATTGGAAATGTGTCAATCTGCATTATTTAGATGTCCATTAAATGACAGAAACAACTCTCAGCTTCGATGTCAGAATCTTGGCACACCGCCAGCTAGCCTGAGCGACACAATGGAATCCACAATGGAAATACGTCACGGCAATCCAAGAACGCCACCTGTAGGTGAACTAAACTGATGCGGAATATTTTTTACCCTTTCAAATTTGGTGGGTCAACAAGGCGGACTATTCTGATCCGGATCATATTTAGTCCAACTTTTTCTGCTGTGTAAAGCCAAACACACATCTGATCCGGATCAGAGCCGGCTCAGACCTACCAATTTTTGGCCGTGTAACCGCGGCTTAGGGCACAGAAAGCTCTCCAACGACCGGGGCATTGCTATTATCATACATAACAATATCATGTACTTATGAAAATAACATGACGATTAGAATAGTACACTTGTGAAAAAGGCACTAACGTTGTTGCGGAGATCAGTGTAGGAATGTCCAGGATGATTATTTTACGTTTATTCGGGAGTATGACTAGAATGTGTTTTGATGTAAATGTAAAAAGAAAATGAATTATTTGACTGCATTGGTGAAATAGCCACGGTTACAGGACCGGCGTCTGAGCCGGCTCAGATCCAGATCTGATTAATGTTGATGGGGGAAAAAATCCGCATCAGTTCAGTTCAGATGGCGTTCTTGGAATGCCGTGACGTTTTCCTTTGTGTGGCCGCTCGCTTGAACCGACGAGCAGTGTGCCAAGAATTCCGCAACGTTTGCAGGCAGGGCTGTTAAAAGTGGCATGTAAATGCAAGCCGCCATAAATTGGCGAACTATAAAAAAAACTTTTAGTTCACCTTTTTGATGCCCGTGTAACCGCGGCTTATATGATCCGCCAATTATAACTGGGCTCAAGTTTCTCGGTTAAGGGTGCTTACGGATTGGTTTGCTGTTGATATGACAATGTCACATGTTATGCAGCATCTTCGCTAGCCAAGAGTTTGATTCCGAAGTAGTCTAAATTACATCCCTTGGCGAATTGAAAACATAAAACCATAATATAAAGCCACGCAATTGATTGGCTGCCTCGGAACTTGTAGGCATCAATCAGATAGCACATTACGGGAATACTCCACTATAGTCGAAAAGGCGATGAGTGTCAATAATGAAAGTTTCAGGGACTCTTGTGATGTGTGAGGCGACAGGGTAAATGTTTTCGGATCGTTATGGATCTGTGTTACAACTCTCGAAGGCTGAATATCTGGCAAATTTTATGTGAGTTTATCGATCGAGTAGTTTGGGTGATGCATATTGACTTTTTGAAAGTTGTAAGAGCATTCTGGTTGGTTAAATGCGGGGAGTTAACTCTAACCTTTATCGCCTCATTCAACAGAGGGCGCGGCTGTATATTGTTCTTTTTACGCTTGATCCGCCAAGGGTTGTAATGAAGAGTACCTCGGAATAAAACCCTTGGTAAGCGAAGATGGTTATGCAGGTGTGATGATTTTAATATCATGTCGAAGCTGTTTAAGATACACATTTTATTATCAAGTTTACACATACAGAAAGTTGTTCTAAGTACTCATGTACTATATCTTAGGTGTCCGTCCGTCCAGGGAGTTTATCACATACATGTACAATGGAATATATTTCAAATGCATAAGAAAAATAATCGTATGCCTCTACTAGAGCTCGAACCTTGGACCATTAATGGCTTAGCTTACTTATGCAACAATTACATTAATGACAGAAAATACCTTTTCCATATGTTTATATTTTTTCTTCTAGCTGAATATATTTCAAAATAATGTAATATTTTCTTGCTCGTTTTTTTTAAGAAAGAGTTTAATAAATTGCCTTGAAATGATTTAACTTCATTTGTTGTTCATTAATTTGTTTTCAACTGTATTATCAAAAATGCTATCATATGTACAAACACTTGTTACAACCGCTGAATAATGAGGCGAGGTTTGTCGAGGTTTGCCGAGGATGGCAGCTTTTCCTTAAGATACAGAGCTGTGCCATGCTAAAGCATTGTAATTCCCGCATCGTACAGGGCGATGCGGAGGACATATCTGGAACTTATTCGATACTTATTATACATTTGCTCCAATTCTTTGTTTAATTGTTATCAAAATATTATGTTTGAAGTAACTTCTGAATGTGAAAAGCTCGTATGCGGCAGTAATTTCAAAACAAAAGTCGATTGATTGAGCGAAATTTTCGAATTTGGCCGCCATCTTGCTACCCTCGTTGACAAATAAAATTAGCTTTTACATGTTTCTAATGTTCGAGGTGCTCATTTTTAATGCATAACATATCTCTGAAAGTTCAATTTACCAAACATAGTTGGAAATCACTTAACTGGACAAGTTAAAACCAAGTGCCAAAACTAAAAACTACATATTTTATTACAGTACTTTTTCTGTGTCGTTATATACTCTGTCAAGAAAGAAACGCATAGGCGAAACATTAATAGAATTATCTCTTAAATACAAAGCGGGATAATTCAGTAATTTTTGGGGGTAGCACAGTTAAAGTTGGTAGAAGTATGTGATAATGTTCTCGCTATGGACCGACGGCAGTGGAGGCGTATTCGTCATCGAAAAGCGGCGCACGAGGGCGCTGAAGTCAGTCTTGTGTGGCCACCGTGAGCTGCAATCACTGGGCGACACCTCCTTGGCATAGACTGAATGAGTCTTTGAATCCGGGCACATGGAATCCTAACCCATTCTTCATGCAGTGCATGGGACA
>JAVFBZ010140298.1:0-21533 GCA_032466195.1 Katharina tunicata
TTGAAGAAGAAACCATGATTCATTGCTAACCATATTCTCCCCCATTGTCTGAGGGTCTATATCTGCACGTTGTTGCACCACCAGAAACGTTGGCGTCGGTGCTAATGCGGGGGCACTGAAATCATGTGACCAAGATCTTTCAATCAAACAAATTTGTATTGAATGTTACACGAACAATCAATTTCTATTAGCCAGTTGTCGGTATTGGTGAATATTTGAAAGCCAATTGTATGTATTGGTGAATGTTTAGAAGTCAGGTGTAAGTCTTAGTAACTGTTTGGAATCCAGTTGTAGGTATTGGTTATCGTTTGGAATCCAGTTGTGAAAAACCTTACATACATCCATTAGGGGGGCGGCCATATCAGTAACGGCTGTGAAGGTATTCACTGCTTTACACCATCTTGGAACAGGCTAGTAAATCTACGGGTTTGTCCTCTATAATTCCTATCCATTATTACCGCATCGCATTGACAGTTATGCAAGCTTAGGTGGCGTACGTTGACGTTGATGTACACCTAGGGTCTGGCGACATGGAGGACCATATCAGCATATATACTTTTGCGTTTTAAAGAAAATCGACAGTGTTAAAGATGCGTTTCTTGTTTAATTGACTTTCTTTGAGTATTGATAGCACTAATATCCGTTAGTAGACAATAGAAGAATAGATATTGTAGAGAGATCCATTCGCACATCATATCTGAAACTATAAATATCAATTTACTATCAAATTAAAGTAAATCCTGCAATTATAGAACACAACTCACATGCCCATTTCACCAATGTGTAACAGATGTTCAGTGTTTAACAAATAAGATAGATTTCAATAACACACCACACAAACTTGTTCACAACCACAGTAACGGGTACATTTGTTTCTGAGTAGAAAGCACTTACACTTATGCAGCTAAGCTACTCAACAGACAAACATCATTTAATTTCCTGACAAAGCTCTTCGGTGTATCAACACAAAGTGCATACATGACTTTTAATAAAACAGTTGGCAAAACATTTATACATTGAAAACGGATATGGGTGGGAAATTATGGACCTCAGTACCTGGATCAGAAGCAGAAACAAAAGACCTACATCCTTTAGTTAACCGGAATGTCTTCTGTTTTGGAACAACTTACATTATTTAAGTATTGTTTCCCTGTTTGCTTTTCGGGTTTGTATCTGATATATTTCTGTTATAAAACGACCGTTATGGCTGTAATACGGCCCTTTTGCGTCTGGTCATGTGATTTTAATCTGATTTCTTGCCAGATCAAAGAATTGAAAGCAGACTATTCGTATTTATCGCCCATGCTGTCATAAGCCAGAGAACGAACACGTTTCTAATCGAGAAATCATACAATACAGAATGTGTGCATGTGATAGCAAGTAATCGTACGGAATTACTATATTAACCTAGATTATAGTAAGCAACCGTTGAGAAAATAGACAACTGTACATCACTAGCAGAGGTGTTCTAGTTCCCAGTCACAGTTTTGACTACATTTTGTTTAACTACGTGTTTTTAGGATATGAGAATTTTTTGATTTTAGATTATACAGCCAACGACGCCACAAATAAATTGCAGAATTTAGATATGCCTTATTCTCTAGTGAATTTGAAGTAGTGGTTATTATTTAAAAAGAAACTGTTTTAATAAAGATTCAACCCATTTCTCAAAGTGAACAAAAAATCGTTTTGTTTTATGGACATTTTGACATAATGATAATTCCATCTCGTTGTTATTATTCTCTTGGAAAATTACTTTACAATAAAAAAAACAATTAGAAAAATGTATCGGATATTGATAAAGTGTAAATGATTTCGATCACTATGCAGATAAAATAGTAAAACTGTAATGTTTTGACACACTCCACATAACTTTGTGTTTCCTATACAATTTCATCAGACATTCCAATACACTTTTAATCAATTTGATCAGGATTTTAATCAGATTCCTTTATAATATATAAACTAATATGTGCCATCAATATGTAAGAAAATAACACAATTTAAGCTGTAATGAACGGACACCATCTCATGACGGTATGGATTCCTACTTACTGATAGAAGGCACCGTGGGCATTTAACGAAATGCCACAAAATGCTTATCCAGAAAAATAATATATATATACAAATAAAAACATGTACACTTTTGCAGACATTTTCGTATTTTTTTTTTTATCGAAATCAATTACATAAATAGTTATTGGGATTTTAACAGGCTGTTTACACTTTTAAAAGTACAAGTTGGCATATATTGGCAATTTTATTGAAACATTTTAAGTATATTCAATGGTTTTCTCAACGTATGTGTTTGCCATCATCAAACGACATTTTGAAAATCTGTTTTTATTTTCATCGGGATTTCAAATTTCCCGAGCTTTAATAATTTTGCAAAGATTTGTTGCAATATGTAACCAGTTAATTCAAACCCAAACCCATTAAGTTTTGTTATTCGGTTCTATTATTTGTATTAAACAGACATTACATTATATTCAACGATTTATACAGTATTATAAAACACATTCCAAAAAAATAAACGGCGTACATGTATCTCGAATAAACCCGTTCCAGTGGAAAATTGCAAACGTAATTCCATTTTTTTTATAAATCTGCAGAAACATATCTTGTTCGCAATTACTGAACCATTGCGTTTAATTGTCACAACTCAGTTTTACATCATTGTGTATCACATAAGCAATATGTACTGAAGCTAAATCACTTCGGAACATGGGAGGAACACATTAAGTTACTTTCTTCGTTACCTGTATACAACGTTAATACGCTCTAATATGGAATATGCCGTATGACCACATATACGAGGAATCTGGTTTGTTGTCTCTCCGAACACGTCGGTATATTTACAGAATTACAATCTTTCATAGAATTCTACAAAGTAACCCACAATGTAATTCTCTGTCCAACAAAGTAGATGTATGCAAAATACTTACCCTGTTCGGCAACCTCATCGCCTTACATCTGCAGTAAGTAGCTCAATAAAGACAATCGAAAATGAAGCTATTTGCTGGACCAGAGTTAACAAACTTTTACAGAAAGTCCAACCGTTGCGGTGGTATTATACGTAGGTGATAGATAACCAAACATTATTTTGTGCAGCCGTTTGTACTTATCTATATTTATCAAGTTGAACATCATTATGAAACGCTTGCACATGACATTTACTTTCAGGCGAAACACTCGTAAATAATATTGTGTCTTGATAAAGTGGAGAGATTGCTGTTACACAGAGATTTCACACTCCTTAAAGCAAAATTATTAATAAAATCGCTTTACGCACCTGTCCATTAACTTTTTAGTTATACAGGTTTCCTTGACTAGTCAAAAAAGTTGTTAGATATAATGTTTATCATTATATTAAGAAATGAATTTGAATGACCTACGTTTTACACATGTTGTTAATTTGAAATTGAACCGCCTGAAGCCAATCGTTTTATTATTTATATATTGTTGCCATGCCATTGCCCCTAATATATGAACGCCATTTAGTTTTAGGGGCCTTCGTATCCCCCATAATTAATTTCACAAATATTAAAATAATAATAAAGTCTTCTTTTAGTATACTGTAAACATTTTGTATATACGTTAGGCATACAATGGGGCCGTCCAGTTTACCGTTTCTGCTGCCATGTAAATTTGTCTTTAAATGAAAACTGAACATAAATAAATGCTACAAGGTTACTTCTGTTTTGCAATAACATATAAATGAGGGTTAAGCCTAAGTAGTTTAGAAAGTGTGATCGAGACCGTGTCTGCAAAATTCAATATTTATGATTTGGTCTGAAAATAAAACTCTGTCCCATTGGCTGCACATGACTAGCTAACATTTGACATGACCACACATATTTGCTCTGGGAAGGAATCGATACTCTATAATTCGGTGAATCGAGGTAACTGAAGCAAAGAAGAGTCATTATTGATCTTTGTTGGATCTAATACATTATTTACAGATTAGCTGTCGGATTATTCCCTAGAACCCCGAAAAAATGACATGTTAATAGCTGGCAAGTTACCCGATGACACATTGTATGAGTGATATCTGAAATTCTAAGTTATAATACTTTTCTACTTAAATGACCTGTATGTTTGGGTTGTTTTGTCTGGAATAACAATCTTTTATTTCTTATTAGATATTGATTAGCTGATAGGCTAATTCGCCAAGATAACCTGATAGACCAGGAAGTAAAGTTACCTACACAGTGCAGCTTATGGCAGCCCGTCTTACTTTATGACACTTATGCATTGGAACTCATCCAGAGCTAAGTCAGTTTATAAATTCGACAAACAAATGAGCTATTAACATATTAGATAACAAATATTGTTACACCTTGGAAGAAGACATTTACTGAAATACAAAAACCGTGTTACGTGAAGAAAGAAATTGAATCGACAAGTTCTTTGGAAGACAACGGGGGTGGTCTGAAGCATACTATGTGAAAAGAGTAGGATGGGATGAGCGATGGCTTCCTTGATTTCTAATAAACCCTTCATTTTCCTGATATCAGTCTACATATTTGTGTTAATTTTTTGTGATATATGTATTGTCGTTTTTCTTAAACAAAAGATAGATTAGTGATATAACCAGTTTCATATTATCAAATTAAGGTGCATATGTGCTACAATCCGTTGCATTGTTTCTGTTCTGTGTCCAGTTCTGCCTGGAGAATTCACGATGGTCTTTGTCATACTTACTTTTGTATCATTATTAGATACACTGCGTTAATCATTAAACGCAAAATTGTAGGAATATATTTTCAGTACCTACCCGGTGCTGATATCCCTTAGACAGGGCCCTAAACGTTTAGGATTGTTACCTTGAGAGAACAAACGTTGCAGCCATGCTTCGATGATTGCTTGTTTTCAGATTATTGTACTCATGGCTGGTGAAGAATCAGTATCAACAAGGTAAACCTGCAGACATGTAGAATAAGAATGGCGATGGATCTACAATATATGGAAAAGTCCTTCCCACCTCGCAATAAAACAAGCAGAAAGAAATGGTGGGGGGCATAGGTAGGTCAGTTGTTTGTAGACTCGGGACATCAAAATCCTCTGTTGAGTCTGTCCCAACTGGGAGATAACTATACTCGCTTTAACATGTTGGTTTTAAAAGGTGAGTAATTTAGTACATGGTATCTTGGTTTTAGGAAACTTGATTCGTAATCATATGGATTCAGCAGAAATCTTTAGTTATCTGGTAAACGCCAGCAATTAAGGTGTACATTGTGTTTTGAAGGCAAAGCAGATGGAAACGACGATCGTATCACCTCTGAGGTTCAATTTAAACTTAAAAGGCGAGTCTTCTCCTGCGACAAGACCTCGCCTTTAATGTATTGAATGGTCATCTTGCCTGTGCAATTGCCTGGTTTCCGACGTCGGGACCCAGATTTACCTGCACATGATATAGTTTGTGTTTATTAAAGGTTGGTTGGACTCTTACCCCTGCTTTGGGGGATAAAGGCTGACAAAATGAGCAGTCAATACACACAAGGTTAAATACCACCATCAAAATCGCTAAGGGAGATAACCGATGTGATTCACAGTTGCTCTGAAGTATTACTAGAGGATTTCTGAGTTATTAAGCAATATACTTTGTAATGAACCATAAAGCCTTAATCTGTATACGATCTGCGAATGTACCACGGTCTGAGGATCGATTTTATTACTTAAAATAGCGTGATGAGAATCTCTAGTTTTCTCTTACCCCTGTCAATATTTGTCATCCATTATCATAATATCAGGTACTTTGGAGAGTCTTTAGGAACCGTGATAATGTTTGACATGATTCCAGACATGGGTTTTGTATTGTTTATCTTAGTTTATTTTTCCATTTTGGGAAATCTCTGCTGGCTGACTAAAATTTGTCAATTTTGCATTTGTTTTTCGCCATTTAATATTATCAAGCAGTTTGTACAACAGTTTTTAACAGAGACAGTTCTGATATGGGCATGATAAATTTGCACCATTTTTATAGAAAAATTCTATAATACTTTTTTGTCATTTTGCACGAACATATAAATGAGGCTTCTACACAGTTAAAATTGTCACGCATACACCTCAATTAGACTGCATGTGCAACCTTTTTTAAAGCTCATTTAGGGCTTTACGCCCGCCAAGAGATAAATAATGTATTTTTATCCATTGTCTACCTTCTTTATGAAAAATGTAAAGTATATGTTTAGACTACCTTTATGTAACCTATTTTTTGGTGAATAACAAAATCAAATCAAATCAAATCAAAAACCATAAACTATACTTGCATTTAGTAAACCATTTGTGAAACTAGCAAAATTAGAACGGGCTAACTTTATATTCCTTTATAGGCAAAGCAAACCAGTGCGATCGAAAAACAGAATACTGGTATTCTTATATATAAACTCTGTTGTCAAATACATTACTAACAGGCCTGTTTTGAAAACCATACTTTCTAAATGTTGTCAAAATGTGTTAAACGTAACTCTAGATTTAAGGATGACAATTTCTGGTTTATTCTCGGTGCAACTTTTTAATAGAGACGCTAAGAAAGATGACCAAAAAAAAAAAAATAGGTGGAAGCTAAACCAGCTGAGTATAGACGATTTTAGTATCAATCATAATGTAACATTTGTGTCCTTGTTTTCATGTCAGTTTGATTATTTGTCAAAATGATCTTGATGTAAAAAAATAATTATAACAAACGAGCGTCCCAAAATGACAGTTGAGTAATTACTGTTATCTATCTTGTGTTATTTATGGTGTTTGTTCCCATCTGGTCTGATGAATATAATGCCATGTCTCGGGTGTCTCATTAAATCGAAATCGCTAGGATTTCAAATCGGTCATATGTAAAAGACCCAGAATCCATTTGAAATACGAAAGCCGTGTATGACCTTATATGTGAAACACATTTAGACGGATAGTTATATACCATGAACAATAAAAAAACATAATTATGTAGAGGAAGTAATTAACCTATTAACTTTTAAGATTATCCATCCATCTTACTCAAACTGTCCAATATTCTAAAATGGATTTTAATGGCTTCATGTCATGTTGCTTTAAGAGTGACGTTCTGTACACACTCAAACATACAATAAAACCAGACACTAGGACCATTATCGATCAGTGTGTTCATCCTCTACTCTCACTACCAATGTTGACCACTGTCCGCTCTTACTCTTACTTTACATAATTTTACTAATTGCAATAATTGTATTTAATAAACAATTTCATTCATGTGAACATGTTTTAATCGTAAACATTAAAGGTGGATGGTCGATTGAAACGGTGCACTAACACGCATACTTAGATGTTAAAGTGTGTACATGTATATCATAAAAACGCCAACAATGGAAGGTATCGTTCAAGCCTCGAGGTAATTGATGTAATTATCAACTTCACTTCAGGTACAGTAGCATGTTCCTTTTAGGAATATGACAAATATGTGGTAAACGTTTTTAAAACGAGGCTGCAATATCTTTCTTTATTATTTCCCTGTTAATAATGACCCTTGCGACTGGTTTGGTTGCTTGTTTTATTATTTTTACTTACTGAATTGTACTTCATAACCACATATATTTAGAAAATAACAGATCGCTGTTTAATTCCCAGTAAATTGAGATTATAAACACGAGTCGATCTGAATTTATCAAATATAATTTTGTTAATGTGTCTGGATTTGAAGAAAGTGTAAATTTTTGTGATTATTAAATTAAAAAGTCGGTTAGTGAGATGAGATGAATTTAGATGATGCAATCTGCTGGTTTTCCAATGACGGTTGGCTTATCCCAGAGCGACTGATTGAGACAAACCTGGGACCATAAGTATTGATCCTTGACCGCTCTTAGGAGGTCATTTTTCTCGTCTAGTGTGACGTAAATCAATTAACCCGTTGGACACTCCGCTTTCTGAGAAAGTCCATTTTCTTCGAACATTACCGGATGTTAAGCATTTGCTTGTACCAATATTGGCTTTCCAATATCACAATAACACGCACTTTGACACATGTGTGGCGAGCTTAACAAATGTTCTTTGGTGCTTGTCTTAAAACAAAAACACATTATGCTCAACATGGAAGAGAACTTCGGAGATAATTCCCCGCAACGTTTTTATGTCCTCTAATCTAAGGCTCTTGCTCTTCATAAATTTAAAGATTAAAAAGTCATTCGTTTTATTTACATTGTTTCATTACGATATTTACTCCCATGGACGAATTGCCGTTAGGTGGACAGTATCAATAAGAAGAAGAGAAAACAAAAAACGGATATTAGTATACTGTTGTAATGTTATTTTATGAGGTTTTTGTGGTTCGTGGTTCCAATCCCCTGTCGACCATAGGTATATAAGGAAAGGTGGTTGGTTTTCCGGTTTCCCATCATACACAGGCAACTCAAGGTCTACGTATGAATGAAATATTTAGAACGACTTTTAAAATTAAACAAACAAATGAATAAGTTAAATTTTAACAACCGCATTTTTTTTCAAACTTTATTTTTTCAGTGCACTTCCAATATTCTCCAAATCGTTAACCTTTCTGGTTTGTGCTTCTACCCATTACTTAACGATAATTCCAGTTCTCTCCCCGTTACTTGCCGTGTACAAATTTACCTGAAAACGTACACAGTGGAAAGGTGACGGTCAGACATCAAATACCGGTTTGGCAAGCGCTGTTCAGTATGGTGATACTTAAAATCGCCAGCGAGTCTAAAATGTTATTATTAAACCCCACCGTATAGAAATAAATTTATACTACATGAAATCTCCGGATTGTTTGCAGAAAATTACAAAAAAACGGTAAGTGTCAGAGGCCAATGGCATCTAGTGTGTTCTGATTGGTTGATGACAATCTACTCCTTTCCAACTGTGCAGAGTTTGATTTATAAGTCTGCATATATACCCTGTTGTTCATTGCGGGTTTGTACTGTTTTAACATATCGCACATGGATCTGTCGTCTTTGAAGGAGAATGAAGCAGATTTTTTAAATTTACCCCAGGCGCATGTAAAAAGAGTAAATGTTATGATGATGTATTACGGCAAAGGTCAATGTTTATGGTCTGAGTCTGGCAATAACTACACTGAATATTTTCGGTTCACAAGATAGGCAACCATTTTACATGGTAGCACGCAAAGCGCTGTTCAGTATGGTGATACTTAAAATCGCCAGCAGAGTTTCTCTGAGAAGCAATCGATACTTATATTCTCTAATTTTACGATCCAGCAAGGAGGCCTGTTATGGCCCTCATTTTGATACTAGCTATCGGCTTATGCTATATTACTCCGCACAAACGGCATCTTTGTTGTTGTCAATTTTATTCAGAGCACTTCAGAAATAATAATCTTCTCTTTCAATCGCATGTTGATTAGCTGAGAGTTGTTAAACTCGTATGTTCTACTTGGGACTACAGTGACATTCCTCGGAAGCTAGTGACAGTGTGTCACATTTATTACGCTGGTGTATTGAAGCATTTCCAGAAGGAAGTCAGTCTGCTCATACAATCGATAGATTGGCTGACCATTGGAGCTGTGGACTTGTTAAATGCAATGAAAGCAGAAATATAATAACTCTTTTCGTAAAACGATATGTTTTCTTTCTATGTTCGTCCACATTAGCAACAATAAGTGCAAATCTAGTCAGCCGATTATCCAACAAGGCTAATTGTTCAATTCTAATGCAATTTTAGTACACTCACATATACACAGGCGTTCCTCCACAACAGTTAAGGATAAATTGTCATCGTTATGAAAGCTGAAAAGAAATTCAATGAAGTCAAGACATCATGTTGAGTGTCTGGAAAAATTGAATTTATTGACAGATAGGAAGATAGCGTTAGTCCACAGAAAATACCATTTGCCTTTTGGTTGGTAGCTCTATCTTTAGATTTTTTAAATACACAAGTGGGTTAGGCGATCATTATTTGGAGTTCTAATTAACATTCTACTTTCGATTCCACAGTTCAGTCTACTAAATATGTTTTATGTTGCTTCTGTGCTGTGTCTAGTTCTGTATAAGAGCGGACAGTGGTCAACATTGGTAGTGAGAGTAGAGGATGAACACACAGATCGATAATGGTCCTAGTGTCTGGTTTGATTTTATACACTATACAACTATACAACTATAACAATTTACGCTGTACTACGCACCACACTGATAATACGAATTATTTGTTGTATATTATAAAAATCCATCAAATAAGGAGTTTTAAAAGATGCACGAGCAAGAGCTGTTTAAAATGTTGACTGAATCCATTTAAAAGACGAAACGAAGAAATTAAGCGTGAGACCTGATTTTCTAAAGTTATTTGTTTAGTGTGCTTTTGACCTGCATTGGCCTGCAATCAAAATTGTTCCAGAGAAGCAAGAAGATGGTCGAGCCAAAATATATGGAACGAACAAGCCACTCCCTGTAATAACAAATGCATATAAAGAAAATGAGTGCGGGAATAGGGACAGCTCCCGCCAAATCCTGAATTTACTGTTTTAACGGCAGGCTCTTGAAATGTTTTTTTTTCGGATGGTAATCTTGACGGAGCACTACAGTATTTAACCGTCAGTAACCGTTAAAACTTTAGAAAAATATAAGGTATTATATTTAAAGATTCAATATCTTCATGATAACAATAGCATTTGTGTGGCTGTTCCATTAGTGAAAACACAAGAGCTGTCGTGCAGGAGAGCACAACAAATGCTTTACATCTGTAGAATTTTCAAACAGATGTGCAATATTTAATCGAAAATAAATACTGATAAAACAAATTAATCCAGATACAATATTTAAACAGAAGTATAGTTGAGTCTCTGGATTGAGTGGATTGGTTTCTTTAAGGTTCGATAAACAAGTTCACTAGGGTAGCTGTTTTGTTAAGGGCAAACATTACGTTCAGGTGGGTTAATTCATCTAATAAATCTTGTGGCATGAATGGATTATTTACGGCACGTTTTGTAAAAGTTTTGATGACACTTTTTAATACTGTTATTGGATTTTTCAAATAGTAACACTGATCGGTGTGAGGCTTCCCGTAGACACTAGTCTTCAATTTTGTTATCTTTTCTGGTTAGGACGCATAGGAACGGATTGTGTATGTTTGTTTATTTCTTTATTGTGAATCTAATGTCTGGATGCTGTGCATCATCATGCAACCTTTAATTAATAAGCCGTTTCAAAAACTGAGACGGCTAAGATGAAAAAAGTATATTAAGCTGGATTAGTCACAAACGCGTCATACTGGTATGAACGTGAACATCATTCATATATCTTCCATTTCACATGCTGTTGAAAAATGTTTGTGCATTTAAGGATGAGGTACTTCGGAATGCCTAGCACGGCCAACTAGTTCGACTAGTTTGACAAGATAAATGAACTAGCAATCTTATACATGGACAAGCTTGTTATCTTTTAAACAAAGTCCTGTCAGCGACAAAATCTGTTATGAGGTGTGTGCGTGTCCTGTTTGGTGGATTAATCTTCTACCAGATATGTCACATGTGTTTTTGCCACAAAATTATCTACAAAATATCTGTAAACCACAACTCACGCGGGATCGTGATTACAATTAGTCTTTTCTTCAAGAAATATGACCAGGTTTTATTTTGCTTTTACAGGTTTACCGGCATTTGTGTAACGATTCTCTTGAGACAAATTCTTCCATTCCTAAAGGCCAACCCACCATTGGGGTTGGAAAAAAGTACAATCGGACAATACGCACAGTTGTCAGTTACGTTAATAACTGGGAAACAAGAAATGGCGAGATAAAGATAATTTGAAAACAATTCATATAATGAAATGAAGCAAATAGAAAAAAATCAACACATGACAAACAAAGAATAAACACCTGCAGTTGTACATTGATTTATGGGGCCTTGTATATTTGGCAGATGTAGAAACAACACTTTTTTTCAACCAATTCAGTCGTCAATAACTAAATAAAATCTAACAATCCACGATCGGTTGGCAGTACAATCGTCTTTATATAAATGTACCTGCCTAATTACTACTCTTTAATTGACATTCGATATAGGTAATGACAGAACTATCTCTCCTATTTATATTTAGTATGTTCTGATAACTTGAGTAAACTTAGATGTCCCCCCAACGTACGGGATTCAGTTCAACGGATTTTAAGAAATTAACTGCACGTAAATAAATTCCAACCATTCTTCAAGATTTATTTTTTCATTGTTATTGTATGTATAACCTTAAACGAGAACAACCTAACAATTTATTTGGAAAGCTGTTTAGACCGATAAAGTACGAGTTTTGTAAAATCCTATATATATTTAATGAAATGTTTATTTTACAGGTATGCCAATTCATGTATTTGTCATGTGTTTGTTTAAACGGTCCGAAATATTACAGGAATTGACACGATGGGCCAGTTTTCGCCTAAAGACAAGAAGTGACAGTTTGTCCAAGCTTTGCCACTGTCATTCTCCGTCCGACAAATATAAGAAATTATTAATAAAAATACAAAGCGATACTTCTGTCATTAAGCTTGAAGACGTTTCTTCTTAGTGTGTTATCTACTACTTATTTCTCTTGAAAAGAAAACGTGAATGAGAGTCAATATTTCACACATTTATCAGTGTCACGTTTTCCTGTGTGATTGGCTCCAAAGAAAGTCCGTTACGAAATACAGCCGTAAGATAAGAATTTTTTTTTATTGTTACTCGACATCAGAATATATAAGTTTATACAGATATTGTTCCGACTCTGTCTGTATAATAATGATGTAAGTACGTCGGTTCATTGACTTACAGATGGAAAAAACAGGGTACCTTTATCCAATTTAGACATCCAATAAATTGTCTGCATGTCTGCAAAAAATCTTCAATTGAATTATAGAATAAAACACAGATTCCTTGTAAGCGAAGCTGTTTATGGTCACGTGAAATTTAATCCAGTATTATACAGCAAACTACGTACATTTCGTGCTTTAGGGGCATAAATGTTGACTAAAAATGACAAATTAGCGTCATAGAGAATACCTAAAATGAACAGATATATAAAGATAACGCTATCATCACACGAAACTATCAGTTTTCTAAATCGACCTCTACAAAAAAGAGGCACTACTTAAAAGAGTTATTTCGGAATGGATAGTTTATTCCTGACGACACACGACAAAAATACAAATCACTGCATCATATGTTGAGATATCTGGTCAATTTGTTTGAGGAAATCGTTGTCTGCATTGTCTACAATACAACCATAGATGAACTTTCACATGACTTTGTTTTTACTTTCCCTTAGTTTTTCGATAACAATCAAGTTTCTGGACTTAAATTGTATGTTTGTGTGATTTATTGGGGGATTACGCCGTACTAAAGGAGAAGTCCGTTGTTTTCGGTTACTGTCCACTGGGTTTCAAACTGTCTTTATCGATCAAGTTAATAATTTGCTTGGGTTATGTCTTTCGACAATCGCCTTTGTTACCGTCTAAGCAGGGTCATATCCTCGTCACGTTCTATCAAGGCATCTATTCTACAGAGGATAGGAATATAAATTGGTAGGGCACTATTTAAAAACGTGCGTTGCCATCGAGGCATGTTAGCTTCAGTCAGATTCTTATGAATTTGTTAATGTCATTTATTTTTTAAAAAAGAAAAAGAAAAACGTATTCAAGGTATTTGTGGATTTTGCTCGAGTTTAGCCGTGAGTTAAGTTTATACGGTTATTATGGTTTTACACAATCATTTATTGTATATCAACAGACTGTGAAGAACGTGAACCGTAGCCGTCCATAATAATACTAAAACGGTTCACAAACTGTACTGAAAATAATCCCCTCACAAAAAGTTAACATTGATTTAAACTAGACTTTATTGATTGTAAAAATCACCGATTCTCTCCTAGGGATATGCGATATGGTTAGAAATGACTGATAAACAGATAAAATTCGGGGAAGGTCTCCGAGTCTTTTTTGCCTACTTTGTTCTCTGGGTTTTTATTGATATCAACGAATCAATTTTAACCTAATTTCAAACAGCAATGGTGGCGTATCGACTTACCTTTAGTATTTTGTTTCTGCCTTTTCAAAGTTTTGTCTGGCATCTATAGTCACAATCGTTTGCCCGTGAATACTCGTAAATACTATTCGGAATAATAAGCATAATGAATCTTCAGTCGTGACTGTAAAACGTTATTAGAAAAGACTCGTGTACATGGTATTCTTCCGCAGCCCTCGCAAATGCACATTAAAAGTGGTTTACATTTAAAAGTACTCACAAGAGTGATTTATTTTTATTCTTATGTAGTTCACTCTATAACTCTGTGTTTCGATTCCAGAGACCTCTTCATTACGAATAATATGAAGCTGTATGCTCTTAATTGTGATATTGGGATAAAAGTTATTTACGATTTCTAAGAAGAGCATTCTTCGCAGAACGTGAGATTTTTTTTTTTTTTTTTTTTTTACAAACAAGACTTTTCAAATTTGTCACACATCTAAATTTGTCACACATATCTAAATGCTGGACACATTTAGATATTTAGATGTTTGGGGCTGATGTAAACGATCTCTACATTCCTCTCCCTTGTCACTTACATCATCAGAATCTCGCACAAATACGCTGCACTGACACACCAGTATGTGCTGTATGTGCAACCATTATTATGATTATGTCAGATAACGTAAATCGTACATCCAATACGTTTCCTAGAGCCTTTCCCGGAATGAACAAATGTCTCGTACACCAGACACATTTCTGGACAAACTCCACAAAATCAGGCGGAAAATATTACCCCACGAGGGATCAAAGATCTTTATTTTTCTCATCATTTGGCCAGCCTGTCTGGCGATTATTACCAATATGCTACAGAAACGGGAATGAAAACACGGTTCAATGAAGGCACTGTCGGTCAAAGTAAAATATGCAATCATGCGACCATAGTAATCTGAGAATAATACACAAGCTTTTCAATAAAGAAAGACTGATCATTATTTAAATGTCTTTATGGATTAGTTTGGTACAATTGCATTCATGTACATTCCAACAAAAAAATAAAACCGGAAGACAGTGTTGTTGATAGAAACAAAGAAATATTAAGATACAATAATCGGAAAACAATTTATGCAAGAGATATCCAGAATTCTATTTGGTGATAGTAAATAGTGAAACAAAATAACATTTTGCATTAACGCATTCGTGAGTTTCGGTTTACAAACATCCCTGTTTCATTACGACAGTTCTGGAATTAATCATTTGCAACTGAGATCACCTTTATCTTAAATTGCATCTTTGTCGATAACGGGTTAATCAAGTTGGAATATTATAGCAATCAAACTCTGTATAGCGGAGATAATTCATTGTGCAGTTCACAACACGAAAGTCTCAATCGTTTTTTGCCCACTGAAACACTGTTTCTGTACAGTTTCACCGTAACAGTTCACGTTTTAAACAAGGCAAATACTTTCACTCAAAATCACAGCCCCTTGGATTTCTTTGGGCATAATTAAAACAGTGTAAATAAATACCCAACCAAATCGTTGTTTATAAAAAAATCGAAATTATGAATGCGAAAGATTCGAAAGATCTTGGGATAAACTGAACAAAATATCGAATTCTTACGGGTAGTTTTTGTTCGGAGCATACTTTTAGATATTAAATAAAAGAACGAAGGCGTAAGTTTTCATTGTGCATAAATTGTGGCTGAATCTGCCTGACCTCTTCAACACAATTCTGTGATTCATCTATATCTGTGTAGTACCAGATTCGTCTTGCAACCCTCTGATAAACCTATTAAAGCTTTCACTCCACTGGCAGACCTGTGTGTGAATATAACATCCCTGGGTCTCACGACGAGCGACAAAAGTCTGAACAGCGTCAATTTGAAAGCTTCGGAAGCGCTCTTAGTCTTTTGGAAGGAAACGTTTGACCGACTGACTGACTCCTCAACCATTTTTAAAAATCGTCAATAAAACTCAATTCTGATTCTTATTTCTCATTATATGTCAATGGAGTGTTAGGGGAGTTATAAGCAGTAGCTTCTCTTATAAAGATTGAAATCAAAGTGTCTAGTGAAGTGAAGCAAAGATCTAGTCGGCGCCTCAGACCTCTCTTGTGAATGAGTTATTGTAGAGAGTAGCTATAAGCCGTGGCTAAAGGCGCATCAGAAATGGAAACTAAAATGATCCGCCTCAGAGCTGGAACAGTTTAATGGCATAAATGGCCCTAGCAAATGTCCTTGGATACTTGGCACACCACCAGTTTGCTCGATAGAGCGAAATCACAATGGAAAACTCGAAATTATGAATGCGAAAGATTCGAAAGATCTTGGGATAAACTGAACAAAATATCGAATTCTTACGGGTAGTTTTTGTTCGGAGCATACTTTTAGATATTAAATAAAAGAACGAAGGCGTAAGTTTACTTAAATTCACCAATTATCGTTGGTCGCAAAAGGCGGACTAGTCTAAGCGCAAAATTAAATGTGAAGCGAATCAGACTCGAGAGTGTTTGTCCGTGTTGCTACGGCTATAGTCAAGTTAAAATTACAGCAGAACAGCCCCTTTCAAGGACATTTGTATTATATTTAATCCAACGAGGTTATAAGCCAGATAGAAATTCCCCAACGGACGAAAACGTAATAGGATTATTAAAATCTAGACGACTGTCAAAACCAACATAAACTTCAATGGTATGTGCTCGTCGGACCATCTCAACATTCATGTAACGCTTTCTTCTCCTCTGTATAAACTCCTTCGTCTCAATTTGATTCATAATTCACGAGGATGACCTGAAATAATATGACAACTGAACACAAGTCAAGATTCACGGGGATGATCTGAAATAATAGGACAACTGAACACAAGTCAAGATTCACGGGGATGATCTGAAATAATAGGACAACTGAACGCAAGTCAACATCCACGGGGATGACCTGAAATAATAGGACAACTGAACACAAGTCAAGATTCACGGATATGACCTGAAATAATAGGACAACATGACGCAAGTCAACATTCACGGTGATGACCTGAAACAATAGGACAACTGAACACAAATCAAGATTCACGGGGATGACCTGAAATAATAACTAAACACAGGTCAATATTTAAGGGTACGTGTATCTTATTCACTCCAAACAGTGTCAAATCCAGAAGAGAATTTCCATTTGAACAACAACTTTCGAAGATTACCACATAACAAAAACAGTAGCCTGGTAATCATCCCAAAGCACTATAGGTGGTAGCTCATTCAAATCATCTTCGAACATGTAACGCTTTCTTCTCAGACAACACAACCCTTTAGTCTTAATTCAACTAGAACAAAGTGCACGTGTCCCTTTTATACTGCAACAACTTTATTAAGGGTGTTTAACAAATATGCACTTGGTCATGACAGTGTATTCAATAAATGTCAATTTGCTTTAATTGGGTTGATATATCATTCACTGAATTATAAAAAGCAACGGTATTAAATGTTATTTTGGGCGTCTAGTGAAACTGAGGATATAAGAGAGTAGCGAGTTATTTGCTAATAATAACTTATCTTGTTTGAAGACGGCTATGTTCGCCATTTTAGTCTGCAAAGCGTCATTGTCCTGGGGGTCAAGGGTATTAAGGTGTGTTATTTAATTTTGACCTCTTTAATCTAATACTGTCAGTTAAAATAAAATTGTTGTGTTTTGTTGTTTCGTATTACAAATAGCATGAAGGCTCAACTGTCTGAAATGCACATGGTCGCCCCTGACATCGTTATTCACGGATAGTATTTCAGCAATTGGATAATAACTGTTACTACTCATCAGAACTAGTGTGGCTTTACAACATTTGTCTCTATAGCTTCAAACTTCCTTGTAACAATGTCTGACAAGCGGTTTAATGGCTTCCATATCTCTACGAATAACACTAGGAAATATGACCATAATCAGTTTACGCTTTAACGTGTCTGCTGAGAAATAGGAAACCGGGCGTCAGTGTGGCACATGGGCAACAAGATAGTAGGACCCCAACGGACACGACATGATGTTATTGAAAAATAAAGGAAAACAACACTTAGCTGTTCATGACGTAAGAACACAAGCACAATACAATGATGACAATACCACAAGCACAAACCACGCCCAGTGTGGTTAAATACAGGAACTGAAGTCTAGCTATACGCTTTGTATCTTGCGGTATTTAATTATTTTTGTATTTAGAATGATAATGGCAATACTTCATTATTATTATTAACTGGCATATTTGCCAACGTTTCGAGTATCGGTCAGTTTCGTTTATATATTGAAACTTAATTTGATACGGATTCCCTGAGGCTCGTGAGGCGTCTGGGATTTATCTACTGAGTACAATTTGGTAAACAGAATTATAATCTTCCTTTAAAACGCTAGAATTATTTGATGAGCTAAATAGGACCTGTTCAGAGTAACGTAAGAAAACAGGCCACTTTATTAAGTTTTCATCGCCCAGCTTCAGGCTGTCCATATCGTAGTTTTATATATTGTGAATCAGACCGTTATTAAGAGGCATGATTCGGTCAATGTGTGAAATTGTACGATCAATACAGAAATGGAGCAGTCTTACATTAACCATCATAAATAAAACATCGACCAAACTAACGAAAATATATCGTTGATAATGTTACATGTCAATTCCACAATCATTTCAACAGACGGTATGAGGATATAATTTTTGGAAGTGGCATACAGTGTAGTTTTCATGGAATTAATATACGTCTCGGGGATCCAGACATCCTTTGGACATTGAATAAACGTGTTTGTCGATATTTTATGTCAGAGATATCTATTTTCACTTGATACTAAAAAATCGATCGATGATCTTTTTATTATCAGCTGAGAACATTTGGCGAATTAAATTGCTGGAATCGATAAGATTAACCCACACTGGCTACAGTCCAAATCTATATGAGGATGTTTATTGAGATATTGGTGCAAAACTTCACAAGAGAAGCCATACAGCGAGATTAACATATTTTACATTTAAACACCTACTGTATATTTTTAAACACTTCGCTTGTAATTTCAAACGTTGATTGTTTATTTGTATGGCAAGGAAATAAGTGTGTGTTTCTTTTCTTTGACCTTTCTAAAAATATAACATCGGACACATTCGCTCGGACCTATTGAATATCAGTTCTCACACAACATATGTTATGAATAACTGACAACTAATGCTCGATTAATAAACAAATATTATCGGGAAATTTCTGGATAATCTTATATTTTTTATTACGATCAAAGAAAAGAAACACAGTTAGTTAATTTAAGTCCTTGTATATTTGATTTTTTTTCTAAGATTGATAAAGCTAACCACAAAAAATCTCTTATTTTGCTGGTGGACGTCAAGTATTGACATTGATTAAGGCGATGAGAAGTGTGTCATCCCTGGAAGAAATCCCGGCAGTTGAGATAAGTTGTTTGATTTATTTACAACATACTCGGCCTTGAAAAACTGATCTAACAGAACCTGTCCAGCCGAGAACCATCTTCATCGGTTACATGTACTCATGCACTCGAAGTAACAGCCCTCAGTGAGTCTCTTCTACGAAGAGCCAAACATTAGCGCAGTTCTATGTTGTATATATTGACCCGCTTACCTACATCTTCCATATAATAAAAACTAATCACTACATCTTTCACATAATACAATCTTATCACCACATCTTTCATATAAGACAAACTAATCATAAAATTATAAATCGAGTATTCCACCGAAAGTTAAGAGAGACGGTGTAAATGACTCTGTGATTAGGACGTTGATATGTGTCTTATGTGAACTACCCCAGTCACAAGTTAAAACTAAACATTTTTTGAAGTATTTTCCCTGTCTGTAAGAAAGTGATCTTTTTGCTTAGACGTGGAAATATGGAACAGCTTTCCTGGGGAAATCTGTGAACCGCTATGACTTTTAAGTGTGTAAATTCTGAGCACGTTAATCAGATGGCTGTCAAGTATCTCAACATTGACCGATTAAATTAACTACCGTTACCGATTGTATTTCTATCACACAATGGTTTCAGTGATTAATATCTGAGGTTATCGATCGGATCTTTCAAAGCACTTCTTTTCTGCCGAGTTGGAAACATTGTGCTGGAAACCCTTATAGTTGTCTCTGTTTCAGTAACATTCCGGGAATCAGCTATACTGATCTTGAGATTCCATACAATCCACTAGCTACGGGTGAAGTAACCATTCACCACTTTGTAATTTGTTGTTTGTAAAATTAATACCGTATGACTGACCACCAACATCGTCGCTGGCAACATAGAAGACAATGCAGGACGAAACAAAGACATCACACTACATGGTCACCAGAAGGCTCCCATCTACCACCCGCCAATACAAGCTGTAGACCGGCATTTAATATATCTCACCACATTCATGTCACTAGGGATGTTTTTTTTAATTAAATATTTGTACATTTCACATTGATATACTCTGTATCTGTGGTACTCGCATTACCCTTAAGAAAGACCTGATAAAAAAGACGAATAGGCCAGGAATTGGTCCATCTCAACTTATTGCAGTTTAAACCACGAATTAACATAAACAAGAATTAAATGGTTCCTACTTATTGTAGGATGTTTTGAACTGTACCCAACACAGTTTTTCTGTTTCACAGTCTCACGATATGACGATCGAATTGTTATTCAGATAAAGGCTGCCAATATTTATCTCCGGTAAGCAACGACACATGGACTTTGCTGTATATAAACACTTTTTAACATGAAATTAAGCGGGTTGCAATGAGAGAATATATTCCAAGGATTAATTATACTGACACAAGAGCATGTATGAATTAATAGCAAGTGAAACATTATTAGTCTATATTTACTCACATACAATTTATATTTTACTACGCATGGAGTTTTCGAGTCTAGAAAACTGTATGTTTTTGCGTAAAAAAAGCAAGAATTTGATATCTATAACATGACTTGGATGATATTATGTTGTGAAGCTCTAGTAGACGGTTAAAGTCATGCCCATTAAGTGGACATTCAGTCAAACATTTGCATATAAATACTATAATCATGACATTGAAATTGTGGCAATCGTTTCTTTACAGGAAAAAAAACCTTCAGTAACTAAACGTTTCAGTTTAGTTATATACATTGTACTCTGTCCTTGAGTGTACGAGATTTAGAACCGTTTAGTGTTAAAAGGTGTTGGTGAATAAACCAACAGGGACAATCGAGTCATATGGCCCCTGAGTAATATGTTTACCACCAGTGAATAGGCGCACTTTACATCACTGGATATCAACAGAGCAAACGTGAATACGTATTTAACCTGCAATTGTTATTCAACGATATAGAGGGCACTGAGACAGTAGTGGTAAAAATATTACCCACATGTATTAAACAGGTACATTTGATAAAGGCTTTGAAACCAATAAGCACAATCTTCTCTGTAGTATTACCTAACATCCAGTTCTTATTATACGCTTCTTTTACATCAATAGTTGCCGGAAAACATCCTGATTACGCCAATTTCTGTTTAAAAAATATTCCACAAGACAGGCGGAACACCAGAGGAAGGAACCAATATTGCTTGTCCCTAAAAAAGAGTTTCCTCATCGGTGTA